>CAKAOI010029920.1:9568-29358 GCA_916701655.1 Sebastiscus albofasciatus | reverse complement strand
GTCTATATCTTGGAGCCATAAAGCCATGTGGTCTGGTCTATATCTTGGAGCCATAAAGCCATGTGGTCTGGTCTATAGCTTGGAGCCATAAAGCCATGTGGTCTGGTCTATAGCTTGGAGCCATAAAGCTATGCTGGTCTGGTCTATAGCCTGGAGCCATAAAGCCATGCTGGTCTAGTATATCTTGGAGCCATAAAGCCATGCTGGTCTGGTATATAGCTTGGAGCCATAAAGCCATGCTGGTCTGGTATATAGCTTGGAGCCATAAAGCCATGCTGGTCGGGTCTATAGCTTGGAGCCATGAAGCCCCTCTAGTCTATCTTTTTTAGGACATGGCAGGGGAACAAATCGGAGATCAGCGTTTTTGGATTTATTGTTGGTGCAACCAACTACACAGCAACTCTTCATCATAGCGTTATTACTATTAGCGGTTTATTTAAAGTGGAAGTTTGGAGACATGTTTCTACTTCTTCTGTTTACTCGGTTACCGTCTACGAGGGACACGGGGTTGTTTTCCCCTGAAAGGGAGCGTGGTCATGAGAGCCTACTCTGGATGACGTATTGCCGGTCTGATGTATACTGACAGAGATACTGGTACAAATGTTACTAATAAAGTAGTTTTAATGTTTATCATCCATTCATTTTCTATGCAGCGGTTAACACCGTCAGTGTTGTCATGTTATTGAGGCAGTGCCGGTGATATTGTTTGTTACCTCTGTAACTGGGCTATCTCCTGGCTGATGTCATCCAACTCCTTGATGCCAGTGAACTCCCCTGAACCCACTGAACTAGAGCTGTCCTGTAGAGAGAGACATGCAGACAGAGAGAGGAAGGGAGGAAGACAAAAAAAGACGAGGTTGGCACAGTAAACCTTATTTGTTGAAGAAGTGAAGTGGGATAATGAAATGGTACCAACTGGGCCACGGCAGGCCAGGCCAAAGGAAGGAGAAGGAGGAGGAGAAGGAGAAGAGAGGATAGGAGAGAAACCAGTGCTCAATAAGAGGAGCAGCACAGAGTGGAATCAGTAGGTGGGGGCTGGGTCAGTCACCAACATGTGGGGGAGTGCACCACCACTGACAAACTGCCAAAGACAGGAAAGATTCAGGATATTGCAATTTTATGAATAATATTAAGCCCTCTGAGAACATTCAAAAAGTTTTCATGAAGGTGATTTTCAACAAAGTTCCACTTTTTTGTCCACTAGTGTTTGTTGGTGAAGCTAGACCAAGAGTGTTGAGACATTTCTTGAAAATAAGAAAAGACAAGCTATTCCTTTATTGAAGGGCGGGTCCATCTGTGTTCTTTTCTGGGGTTTTCAAATGGAAACGCCCATTCAGCTGTTAGCAAAAAGCAGTGACGTAGGCTACCAAAGTAAGCTCATCAATAAGGTAATGAATAATGTGTTTTTTTCTGTGGACAGAATTCCTTCATTTGTTAACACAAGGCTTTTATTCTGAAATAGGACAGCATTGTAGAAAATGCAGTGACTTGCATGCGTATGAATGAATAAAGTACGGGGGGTTATTTGTGGATTATTATTATTATTATTTACAAATTACCACACGGTTCTTAACCTTTTTCTGTCTCAAATAATTAGAAATGACCTTTATAATGAAATGGCCATTACGAAAGGGATAATCTATGTAGAAAGGTGGTGTGGACACCACACGTGTGAGAGATGCAGCAGTTCAGCAAGGCAGCCGCCACGCGCTGCTGACATGCTAAAGAATGATATTAAAACCTAAAAAAATACTGTTTTTTTACTGACTACTGTTGCACATAACTGAAGTACACAGGATGCTCTTGATTCGATTGATTGATTCAACGTATTAATACCTGGGTCACAAACAACTGCTATCATAATTTTCAAAGAATCTTGATTGCCAACTAAAAGCGAGTTTGAATCTTCCCTTGATCAGCAGACAGTTGACAGGGTGAGACAATGTCACTGCACTGTACTGAAATGAGAGAAAAGTCTTGCAAATGCTTTCCAGTAATCAACCTGAACGGCCAGCCACTGAAAGCATTGATGTGTTAATACACTGTAGGTCCAGGTTACCTACCCACAACTTCAACATAATAGCCTGAGAGAGGAGGAAGAGGGCAAAGTTAGACACATCAGAAGTAACAGAGTTAGGATAAGAGAAGAACAGTGGGCAGTAAATATCTTTGATACAGTGCCTTGAAAAAGGCATTCACACCCCTCGGTGTTATTCCTACTGGGTGAAGACTTTTGCAAGGCACTGTATTATTGATTTACCTCTCCTCAAAGTTACCATTTATACGTTTATGTGGGATACATTTTCAAGTCGTCTCCCACCAAATGAGCTGATTTTTGGTACAGCTCAAGAGACAGGATGTCTAGCAGACAAATCTGTACACCTTCCTGCCCAACTATGCAAAGAGCAGGAGAAATATGAGAGGAGGAGAAAAGAGAAGAAGTATTGACTCACCCGTCTCATCTCAGACAGAGCAGCCATCTCTGATCCCACGGGGGTCATGTATCCTGACATACTCTGCAGCCATAGAGAAATTACTTAGTTTTTGACGATGAAAAACAGCAGTTTAAACAGTTAGAACAGTTAGAACTCATCCCATGTCAAAAGAGACTAACAGAGACATTTTGAAAAAGCCCTCAGTACCATGAGAGTTCCTGGTTCTGTGTTATCTAATACAGTGAAAACCGCTTTTTGTTGTTGTGCATCATTTCTTATGCAGATTACCATCTAATTGACAGTTGTATATTTATTACATGAATACAAAGTAATGAAACAGACCGCTTTGCCAATTCTTCTGCCTTTTCCCTCACTGAGGCCGAGGTATTGTTTTTGGCCGGCTCTGCAGCACGTGCGCGCACACAGAACGGCTCCCCTTTGCCGGGGCTCGTCGTTCTCTCTCTCAGTAGCGGCGCGGAGGGAGACCTGTGCCGGTCTGCGTGTGTGCCGCAGAGCCGGTTGAGGATCGGCAAAGTTTCACTTTGGGGGCATTTACGTGACGAGGTATCATCAATCCACTTGACGAGGGCAATGTTCGTTTTTCATTCGTAGAAAAAATTTCCCATCACGATATCAATGTGCACGCAGCATCAGGTAACCAGCTGGAAAGCAGACGGTCCGCAAGGGAAAGTATCAAGGGGTAAAGTAAAATACAGGACAGAAATTCAACAAACGTTACTTTAAAGTTAGTTTTAAAATGTTTTTCCGTAAGTTGTCATGTATGAAAAGACCCAAAATGAACACTGTAAGTGGACTGCTTAATTACTATAAGCAGTAATATAGTAATGATTCTTTCCCAAGCTTTTTGATCCATATAAGCGGTTGATCACTGGAACCGTGATCACTATAAGCGGTTTCTACTGTATTAGCATTATGCCATGCTGTGAAGATAAAAAGTTAACAATACTCTAATTTACCAGCTAATGGTCAAACAATCATACTAACAACATGGACAAAGTGAAATCAACATTTCTAAGAAGCCCTGGATGATGAGAGGGTACAGTAACTGAAGACATTTAGCATCTTGCTGTCTTCATGCAGCTTTTTTCATTCAACACAAAAAAATATACAAATCCAGGATTTCCAGCTGTGATTTCTAGTGGAGGTGGATCACACTGTCTGAATAAGACCACCTCCAGAATATCTGCATCCTAAAAAATGACTACACTTTTATGAAATAACACAGTAATCCTCTGGAGAGGAAGAGGAGCAGAAGAGCTACTGTAAAGCAAAGCACAGATATTTAATTAGTGTGGCTTTGTTGAAGCCATCATCACAAGTAATCACAAAGGGACAGTAATGTTTGTTGATATTCATAATATACTATTGGCGCTTTCACATTTTGAGAACTGATCATTAGTAGTGTAGATATGATGACCACACAGGTAGCTGAATTTATTGTTCATGCCACTCCACATGATTAGACTGATATGTTTTATGTGATTCTGCCTTTAAATATAGTTGATCATAGTATTAAAGGAAAACTTGTATTTTTCAAACTGGACCCTATTTTCCCATGTTTCTGTGTCTATCTGACTAATAGGGACAACAATTTCTGAAATTGGTCCAGTATTGAGGGAGAGCGCTGTAGACAGCAGCTGCTCTCAGGCTGCAATATGGTGCTTTTGGGGCAAGCTGGCACCGTCATTTACGTCCACTAAAAGTGCTTGTTTTTGCCATGACAGGCTCTGATTGTTATTATAAGTGTCTGACATTATGGACAGAGTGTCGCTCAAGGAGAAGTCTCGTTGTGAAATCTGGCGAGGTGACGTGTTGCCAGAAGACAATGGTGGAATAGTGGAATACATCCATGATGGAAACAGACAGAGTTTGTTGTGTCGGAGTACAGAAAGCGTAGCTTAGTGTTATCTAAAAGATGTATATTTAGATGATTTCCACAATGTGGACGAGGTCTTTGAATTCGATGCTCCGCCCATATTTATTTGAGCCAGATTATACGGATATTCAGATTTCACGAGACTTCTCCTTGAGTGGGACTTGGACACAATAACAACCAGACCGGATCAAGTGAAAGGTGACAAAAAGGTTTTATTTATCTGTAGGGTCCTTTCCATAATGCTGTCAGACACTTCTAATAACAATCTGAGCCTGTCAGTGGCAAAAACAAACACTTTAAGTGAACATAACGTTACATTGACGCTGCTCACTTGCCCTCGTAACTCATTTCATGGCTGCTGGTTACAGAGTTCTCCCTCAATACTGGACAAGTTTCTAAAATTGTTGTCCCCATTAGTCACTTAGACACAAAAACATGGGAAAATAGAGAAGTTACCCTTTAATATATAATATATCAGTCCATAGTCATATCTGGCTGCATTTATATAGCACATCCAAAGCGCTTTACAATTTACACCCACTCCCACACCGATGGCAGCGAGTTACCGCCTGACCACCTGAGGTTCGAACCGCCAACCCTTAGATTAGTGGACGACCCGCTCTACCTCCTGAGCCCCATGAAATACATAGATATACAGATATGTCGCTGAGCTCTAGTAAACACAGACTGTTTGTGTGTGAGGGACCTACTGGTACAGGAGTGCTTCTCTCAGAGGGGGGGATCATGTCAGCAGTCAGGGCCTGTGGAGGGTCGACGCCCTTGCTCACTTTCTGCTGGATGAAATACATAGCGAGGGAAAACTGCTCCCTGGTCAGCTTGCCTATCTGCCTTGTGTCTGCCAGAGCCCTGCAGGGAAGAGCAGACATTCAACAGAGATACATTCAGTTAACTCAATTATTATTATTGTATTATTATTATTATACTGAGCAGACTGTTGAGCAGAACAGGACCAACAAAAATTAAAACAAAGGACGAAAAAATTGCATTGCAATTGAATCAGGCGAGTAGAAGTAAAGTAGAATAAAGTAGAGTAGCTGAAATATGTTGCACACCCTTAGTTTACCAAAACTGTTGCTTCCTTTTATTTGAATTAGGGCTGTCAATCGACTAAAATATTAAATTGCAATTACTGTAATCGATTGATTGTCCGTAGTTAATCATGATTAATTGCAAATTAATTGCACATTTTGTATCGTTCAAAATGGACCTTAAAGGGAGATTTGTCAAGTATTTAATACTCTTATCAACATGAGAGTGGGCATTTAGAGGATGGATGGATCAAACTAGAGACCTAGAGCATTCAGAGGATGGATGGATCAAACTAGAGACCTAGAGCATTCAGAGGATGGATGGATCAAACTAGAGACCTAGAGCATTCAGAGGATGGATGGATCAAGATGAGTAGGTTGGCTGTCTGAGTCCCTACCATATATGGGCTAGGAGGTTCTGAGAAAGTCCAGACTGCATGAAGATGTCCTTTACTTCATGTCCGCTGACAAATCCGTCCAGATCAGCGTCAGTCTTCAGGAAGATGTCGTCATAGCGACCACGGTCTGACACTGGGACCACCCAGTTCAGTGAATGCTGAGAGAAAGAAGAGATGCATATGTTGTAACTTTTTTGACACAAACCTAGTCTTAATAAAACCATGTGATGCTCGCGTTCTACAAAAAGAACAGACTTTTTCTACTTCTACAGAAATTTATTCCAATTAAGAGTTAATATGGTTCTTCTCAGGAGATCATTTTCCAGGTTATTATGACAGATGAGGATCACACCCCAGACTTATAAACCTAACTCAAAGTCCTAGAGACCTCACCATTTTCAACATCTATTAAGACAGTTTTTACTGTGGAAGTAAAAAAGGCCTGTGGGGGGCTACTGTAAAATCAGCCCGGTCTCACCAAATGGCGTATGAATGACATGACACTTTATAAGCCGTTATGCGTTCAATCACAATGCCATTCTTGCTTTTGCCGTGTCATTTCATGCCATATAGTCTGTACTGACTCATCCACGCTGAATACCAAAAGTCATTTCATTTAGGTATGGTTACTATTATACGGACCATAGTATTTATTATAATGCTGAAGCCTCTCCCAGTTCTGTGTTGGGGTTGTAGAGGAGCTCTCCCCATATACACACACTCACACTCACACACACACACACGTAGCAAAGTCAGCAAACAGCTGATCAGAGAGGCTGCCGCGGTGGAGACACCGAAGTTAACCAGGTGAAGTGAAGTTTGATGGTTCGTGTCCACAGGCTCCTTCCTGTCCATGCTTCCCATTCATTGTCTATGTAAGCAGCTGTGCAATGCATTCTGGTAGCGTGGGGGCGTGATTCGAGGAAACGGATCGTCACGTTGCACAATCCTTATTTGCATAAAGTTGGGGTGCAGGCTACTTTATGCAAATCACAGGCGTCCGATGCGACTCGCCACCTCTGGAAACTCCCGAGAAACTTTTAAACTAAACATTGTCGATCCAAAATAAAGACAGATTCAGCAACGGCATGGCTTACTTCTCACATAAAATGTTTTCAGAAACACATTTCGGTGAACTATTTTTGTGAAATAAGAGAAGAAAGTTTCCAAACAGGCTGCCATGTTGGACGGTTTGAAACCTGGGAGCAGCAGCCCACGAGGGAAAGCTTTCGTCCAATCAGGTGCTTAGTGCCTTGTGTCTAGTGGCAGCCCATCAAGCGTCCAATGCTGGGAAGCGAGGCGATCCCTCACGATAGAAAACACCCCTATGGACACGTACCGTAACTGTGACAACTACGCTCATTACTGTAAGAAAGCAATAAAACCTTTGCAAGTATAAAGTCAATAATGTATCAATACATCTGTTCAACAAGCAAACACATGATGTAAACATGTAGGAAAGTGATATTAATCAGCTCTGTCTGAAGTCTCTCATCCACCGCTGTGTTTACACAAGCACAGCACGCTAGCTCGGCTAATAGCGAATAGTTACAAACAAGAGTTTACCTCTTAGTGAAGGCTCTGAATGATTTTAAGTTCCCTCTAGTAAGCAATGTATACATCCTGGGATTTTATTATGAAGGGTGGAATGGAAGAAGTGGAGTGGTGATGCGCTGTTGATGACAATGTTGGAGTAATAAATTTGTTGCCATCTTTGTACAGACTATGAAGCCTCCGTGTTATTATTTTATTACCTTCATAAAGTATAGGTGCAACCTTTAGAGCTTGCCTTTCATAATGTCCATTTCATTTCATTATAAATGTCATTTATATTTATTTTAGACAGAGAAAGGTTAAGAAACGTGTGGTAATTTGTAAATAATAGTAATAATCCACCATTAAAACCCCGTACTATATTCATTCATGGAGCCCTGCAAGTCACCGCATGTTCTACAACACTGTCCGGCACATATTTCAGAATAAAAGCATTCTGTTAACAAATGAAGGAATTCTGTCCACAGGAAAAACGCTTGAGGGCTTTTATTTGAAGTGTTGATTTAAAAACAAGTCTTGACTTTTTTTCATCTCCGTAACATATTCTACAGATAGACATTGGAATACAGTCACTAGATCATTGTAACTATCTGTTATTGCTGTGAACCGTGCGGCTCGCATCAAAAATAGGCGAGACCTCTATTCTCTAGAAGCGACGCAGCTGACACACAGCTGACACGCAGCCGAGACGCGTGTCTCACGCGGGCAGTGTGGCTGTTTTGACCTGTTAACACGGACGCCGAAATAAAAAACAAGGCGCTGCTGACGTTCCCAGTGTGGACGAGGCTTTAGTAAACTTATCTGCTGGCTGAGATAAAGCTGGAGGACAGAGGACAGGAGGAAGGACTGATACTGACTGATGTCTGTGTTCTTCCTTCTTTCTAGTCTTCACTCGGGAATATGTTTTTTATTGACATTTTAGATTTGTTTCCAGTGAGATATTATAGAGTTCATATAGTGACTTTGCTGTTGTAAACATGAATATAGGCTAATTATATTTAAATGATTCAATTCTAATATGAATTTAAAGACAGCCAGGCTGACATAGGAAATGTATAGCTAATATGCACACTTGTTTATTTATCACAATATCAAACAATGTTATCGCACATTGCAGATTTTCCTCATATCATGCAGGCCTGATTAACATTACTACAGAAACATAAAGTTGTCGACAGAAAAGACTGAATAACCAAACATCAGGTGTTATTATTGGGGCTTCAGGTGCCTACCAACTTAATGTCTAGTCGCTAATAAATGTTAATTCAGTGAGTAACCAGCTGTGGTCGGGTTTGTGTGCTCTCTGCATGCTAGTGTCTGTACCCGTCAGCGATAGTTTGTGAGGGAAGAACCTCTGTTCTGTCACACCACTGTACAATCAGAGTGGACAGAGTGTTCTGTACTTCCAACCACTCCAACGGAGTGGTAAGTCTTCTCTCTAGGAGATTGCATCAATTCAGGAGTTGCATTCTCCCAGTTCATTTTTCATTCATATCACACATCAATAATTTAAGTTCATAAAAGCAATCATTTTTTAACCAGAATAAAGTAGCTCGTAAAAAATCATTTAAAGGTCCCATATCGTGCTCATTTTCAGGTTCATACTTGTATTTTGTGTTTTTAATAGAACATGTTTACATGCTGCAATGTTCAAAAAAAACTTTATTTTCCTCATGCTGTCTGCCTGAATATACCTGTATTTACCCTCTGTCTGAAACACTCCGTTTTAGTGCATTTCAACAGAATTGCAATGGAATTGCGTTGCTAGGCAGCAGTTTGGGTCCATGTTTACTTCCTGTCAGCCGATGTCATAAACATCCACTGCAACAGGAAATAAACTGGGACACATTTAGAATGTTTACATTTAAAACCGTGTAATGGTCTAAATATTGTATATTTGTGACATCACAAATGGACAGAAATCCTAACAGCTTGATTCAAACGCACAGTTTCTGAATACAGGCTGTGTGTGTGTTTCTCCGTATATTGAGCGTTTTGATAGTTTAACAGTATTTATTAAGCACTTAAACCTGATTTATAATATGAAAGACATGAAAATCTCACTGTTTACAATATGGGACATTTAAGTAGGCTACAGCTGTTATTTCAATGTGTCAGATACATATTCAATATAGATTTAAGTACATAAAAGTATCAGATTGGACTCAGATTTGGCAGACACCCAACATTAAAGGATTCAGATTGGGATCAGGGCCAAATACACTCAATCGGGACAGTCCTAGCTTTTATAAAACTGTGTCCCAAACCTGTAATATTGATTCTGTTGGTACGACTAATCTAATATTCATTTGATTGTGTACATTTGTGTTTATTGTGTCCTAAATAATACACTTGCACAATGTACAATGATAATATAATTCAGCCCACAGTAAGCCTACATCAAAATAACGCAACATAAATATGTTTAGTAAGATGAATTCCACATCACAATTTCTCTTTTATGGTTTCCTATAATATTTTGTATTGTGTCTGCTCATCGTTTATTTTGTGGCTCCGTGGTTCACTTGATCACTACACTGTGTAATGAGTGTTTTAATGGAGCACATTGAGATAGCTGGCATACAAAAAAGAAGCAAAGAAATAAAGAATAAAAAATGGATCAGGTTTTACATGTTTTTGCTCCAGTGTGATTTCTAGTTCTAGATTATTGTGTGTTCAAAGTGTCTGTAGTAGGTGTGTATATTAGTGTAGTGTATGTAGTGTGTATTACCTGTCCAGACTTGAGTGAGTGTTTGGGCGACAGGCTGCCGGTGCTGTTGAGTGAGTTCATGCTGCCGTGGGAGGGTGTGGAGCGTAGCGAGTCTTTTGGTGGCGGAGGGCTTGCGGGTAGTCCAGGCACGGAGCTGGCCACTGAGCCCAGGCTCTTCTTCCTCTTAGACGGAGGGACAAGGGAAGAGGGGAGGAGTGCAGGAACAGGCTCCTTCTCCAGGGCCCGGTACACCAGGTGCATGGCCTAGGGGAGCACATCCTGCTGTTAATGCATACTTACTCATTATGTCCCTAACCTCGTATTTGCCCCCAGTTCAGACACAAATTCTAATATTGACCGATCTAATATTTATTTCAATGCGGACCCAAATTTTAAATCTTTGTTTTTCTACATTATCATTAGTTAATCATTCAAAGTGACCTTTAATATAAAACAAACAAAAAAAAGTGGTTTATTTTTGTTAATAAATGTATAATTTATCCATAATTTATTTTAAAAAGTAATTTTTGTGTTTTTTTTTATTCATAATAAAAAATAAAATTCGTTGCTGCTGCAGCTGTTGTGAGGTCAAAGGCCAGCAGTATGTGCTGTGTGTACGTGCGGGACGGACTGACTGTGTATGTGTGTGTGTGTGTGTGTGGTGTTTATGTTGTCAAGCAATAATAACGGTGCGCTACACAAAACGTCATTTTCATCACCATTCATTCTAATGTCACAGGTCATTTTCTTTCAACTCTCGTCGCAAATTCGTCCCAAAATTAATTTTCAACCTCCCCGATCATATTTTTTCCGGCCCCGGGAAGACGGGACATCCTTAAGCTCTAGCCCTGGTCTTGAGATAACTTCAGTTATGATTTGACGCTGTATCAAAATAAATTGAATTGAAATTGAACATAGCGCAACATTTTTAAGGAAGGTTTCCAGCACCTTGTTGAATCCATGCCATGATAAATTCAGGCTGTTCTGGGGGCAAAGGGAGGGCCTACCCAATATTAAGACATTGTACGTCCACAGTTATGACAGGCTATAGAGAATCAAAACTACATATGGTAACAATGAAGAAGATAACACTCACCACTGCAAACTCATCTTTGTCAAGATGGCCATCTTTATCTATGTCACTCAGGTCCCAAACCTAACAGCAAGAAATAAACATGATGAGAACATTCAGCGTAATTAAAGGAGTATATAAACTATCACAGATTTGTTTAACCTTCAATCATGGAACCAACAAGCCTCATTTAAGACCTAATATAAGAAACCAAAATTGAAGTCAGTACCTTCCCAAGGACATCCAGAGGTAGCTTGGAGTTGATTAGGACTGGTTTGACCTTCTCTCCTGACAGCAGGCCATTGACTGGAGCCAAACTCTCAAAGATCCCATCAAATTTACTCTTCTCCTCGGGCTACAAAGGAAAACACACACTGGTCATCTAAAAAGGCTGATCTGTAAATGTTAGACAGACTGAGCCTGACTCTGTCTTTTGACTTAATGGTAGAGCTCAAGCTTATTCACAAACTGTACGGTTTACTAAACTGCAATATTAGAGCACAAACAATACCGCATTTATGAGGCAGATGCCAATATCGATATTTGAAAGTTAAAAACATTTCATGGGGCATTTTACAGAGTAAAAAAATAAACATCAGTGCTCTCTGCTGGACTAAGAGCAATCTGTGAGAAACTAAAATGATGTATTAGTAAGGTTCTATGCAATATCTCTGTATATATGTTGAGATTGAACTTTAAAAAAGGGGAGTACATCTGTTCATATTTAAATAAATAACGGATATTAACAGTTGATGTCATCTGGGAATATCCAGTCAATACTCAGTCAGTAATTGTTAAAATAAATTCAATTTCCTTCTCCTTTTTCTTTCTGAATCAATGTGAAACACATCTATAATGATTGCTTTATTCTACTGTGTGTGTGTGTGTGTGTGTGTGTGTGTGTGTGTGTATGTGTGTGTGTTTGTGTGTGTGTATGTGTGTGTGTTTGTGTGTGTGTGTGTGTGTTTAAACACACCCTGACAGCCCAGTGTAATTCGCCACCGGAGGCAGAAGCTGTGCTGCTTAGTGACGGACTGCTGGTGTCCTTCTGAAATCAGACAAACAAAGATGGCTGTCACAGAACTGTCACATGATCCATTTGCTGGATTAAACACACATCTCTCATATTGAGCTTTTGATACAAGGTTCAATAACATGATAACATAATATGAATATTAAGTCTTTTAAAAATGTCTGCAGGTTTGATATTAATTCCATATAAATGTCAATGTTCCAAACAAAAACTGCTGTAGCTGTTTTTATACAAAGAATATGTGGATTTGAACTTTAACCTCTTCCACTCCTTGAGGGCGCCAGCGCCATTGGTTGACTTTGCTCTCTTTCAGAGGCTGTAGCGGGCTCAGATTTAAAGCTTTAGAGTGAAGGTTCTGGTGTCATATGAACCTAAAAAAACCTAAGGAATACATTGGTTCCAACCATGTCATGCTAGCATGTCAGGAAGGAGGCTACATTTTGGTGAGGAAAAACTGGCATGGCGGTTTTCAAAGGGGTCCCTTGACCTCTGACCTCAAGACATGTGAATGTAAATGGGTTCTATGGGTACCCACGAGTCTCCCCTTTACAGACATGTCCACTTTATGATAATCACATGCAGCTTGGGGCAAAAAAAACATGCAGTTTTTTGCATGCAGTATAAATGTGTTATTTTCACCTATTCTAAGAATGGTTTCTGCATACTGGGGGGTGGGGGCAGTACCTAAACAGTCTTTGAATTACATACATTGTGTATCACTGTAAAGCTGAGACTCTTGTGGATCCAATGAGCCCAGCTGTATTCATGTGTGATGATGTTAGTCCCCATAGGAGACATTTCATTGTAGTGAGACCAATTTTTTTATTTGACCTCACTGTATAAAGTGACCTGTGGTGACCTCTAGGACAATCACAGCCTCATGAACCTTTACAGCCACAAACTAGAGACCTAGAGCATTCAGAGGACGGATGGATCAAACTAGAGACCTAGAGCATTCAGAGGATGGATGGATCAAACTAGAGACCTAGAGCATTCAGAGGATGGATGGATCAGACTAGAGACCTAGAGCATTCAGAGGATGGATGGATCAAACTAGAGACCTAGAGCTTTCAGAGGATGGATGGCTTTCATAGGTAGATTGACAATAAGGGGGTTTCTGAGCAGTTTCCAGAAAAGAAGTGCTCACCCTCCAATCGCCAAAAAATGCAGTTCTTAAAGAAATCTACAAATGTCAACCGTTTTTTATACCAAATCACAGCATGGCTTTTCCTATGGTGTTCCTCAAGGTCTTGGTGTCTTAATGTGGTAACAAATGGTATTAACCCAAAAATTGCTGCATCATCTTATGAAACATAATAGAGCATGACAATAGCCATCAACTACTTCTATCATAATGTTCTAAGCATTGTACACTTTCAAAATGTATTTCAATAATTAATTATTTTCTTTTTAGTTCTTAGTTATGATTAGAACAACAGCAGAATCTCAAATTAATCTCCAGGTTCCAGCTTTCAGATGATGTACATCACTTCTATGTGACATCTACTGTTAACCTGCTATCTCCATCTAAAGACCCCCTGCACCCCCTTAAAAAAGACAAAGATGGGTCTATGAAAAAGAGGGGTGGAGTGGAAAAGGTTAATGATGAAGTCATACTCACAAACTTGGGGGGAGGGACTGTGAGGTTGAGGCTGGACAGACAGACTTCCTGACCGCTCTGAGCACAGGCCACCAGCCGCAGAGCTACGTAAAACCCCTGAGAGAGAAAACACACAGTATTACCCATCAAGCCTTTCTCATTCTCTACCTCAGATAACCAACACTGATAGAACCCCAAAGACATACAAGTCCTCTCATTCATTATTACCATTATTGAAAAATTAGAAAAAGAAAACATAGAACAATATTTACATAAAAAAAACATCTCTATCTTTGCTTGCACAGATTAATGTTAGCTGTTTTTATCTGAACTGGACAGGCTAGAATCAGCAAATAGGGTCATCTCATTGGATCAACCTGTGGATATTTGGTTTCACTTTGTCACTTTATTTGTCATTAAGTATTTCTGCATCTTTTCTCTGTGAAATACATACTGTATAGCACATCATCAGAGACAGAGCACTGGATGAGAAGCCATCTCCCTACCTGTTTGTCCAGATAGCCTTTACCATCAGGATCGGCCAAATCCCAGATCTGAAACACAAACACACAGCATTGAAGACACACTGAAATAAAATCTTGTGTCCCTGTGTTAATTGTTCCATTTATCTCTTTTTACATGTTAAATATGTGTCAACAAATCTTTTTTTGAGTATTTTTCTTTCTATTCTTTCTTTTTATTTCTCTTCCTGTAAAACTTCAAAATATTTTCGATGACTCATCATTAACTCAGGGGTGCTTTCATGAATGTATCCAATCAGATGTGATTTGGGGCTACCGGACATAGGTTTAAGTCAGATGAGTCTGAAGATGTTGGGTCAGGAAGGCGCCGGAAGTCAGGGGTCCACTGGGCCAATGCTCCCCCCCCCCACACTTATGTGTGTGGGGGGAGGAGCATTTGTTTTTATGGGTTCTTTAAACCCACTAACAGACAATGATGAGGCACTCTCTTTAATCCATCTTTCCTCTGTTTGATCTAATTTAACAAATGTGTTTGACAAAAATCTGAAATAATCATGTTGAACTCTATCTTCCCAAAATTTTACCAATTTGTCTGTAATTTTTACAGATATAGCAGAAAATCTAAAGGCAGTGGTCACACAACACAGAAGAATACATCCGACAATTGACCAGGTAATTAAACGTTGATGCTGAAGACACCCATCAGAATCATTGGATTAAAGCTGCAGTAGGCAGTATATTTTTGGCATCATTGGGCAAAAATTCCATAATAACCTTTCAGCATATCGTAATTCAAGTGTTCTGAGAGAAAACTAGACTTCTGCTCCTCCTCATGGCTCTGTTTTCAGGCTTTAGAACATCTAGCCCGTGACGGGAGACTTTGACCAATCACAGGTCATTTCAGAGAGAGAGCGTTCCCCATTGTCAACCAGTCAAACTAGATCAAATATGAATCAATATTCTGTTACGTTAATGTCTATTTCTCTCCTCAAATGTTTTCAGAATCATCTTGTAGTGCACGGTTTAGCTGTAAAATTAGAAAGTTTGCTCCGGCTGGTGGGCGGTGCTTGGTATTTCCTCAACTGATCTCAACATGGCTGCCGGGTCACAAACTTTCTCATTTCACAGCTAAACAGTAACTACAAGATGATTCTGAAAAAATTTTAGATGAGTAAAAGGCATTACAGTAACAGAATATTAATTCATATCTGATCAGCACTGCCTAGTTTGACCATTTGATCAGAGTTCGTGAGTGATTGACAGCTGCACAGAGACAGGAAGACAGTCTAAATGCAATGTAAATGCTAGCGGGTACCAAGCATTGTATGTGTCTGATAATCTACAGTACCACATGAGCACAGGGGAGTGATACACACTGTTGCTGACTGCAGAGGCAGAAAAGGATATTTATGGAGGCAGTAATGCTCACTAAGAGGAAAAAAGAGCTATTGAAAGAGAGGAAGACTGAAACTCAATGTAAACAATGAGAAGTTGGTTCCAAAAAGGAATTACTTCACTAGTGTAGCAGAGGTTCGATAACACTGAACTTGAAAGAGCACTAGAGCAGTCAGCTACTAGCTAAACTGACCACAGGATGCATCTAATTCAACTCAGGTGACAATGACTGATTGACCACATTCAACTCTTTAAATACCTTTAACGTCTTCACGTAAATGCATCAACAATAATCTGTTCATCTGCTCCCCAGAGCAATCACAACAACAGCAGCTCGTGCTTATAGCTGTTACAAAACCAAGGCATGTGATAGGCTAGTTATGAAATCTGTCCAAAGATGCAATCATAGACTATATATAAGAGCATCATCATCCATTGGTTTGTGGACTGCTGTGTTGAAGCCTAGAGTTCAGCATTTTGGCCATCGCCATCTTGGTTTTTGGAAGTAGCCATCTTGGTTTTTTGCAACCAGAAGAGGGTGGAGCTAAGTACAACCGCATACTGAAAAAGACATTTTTAGGCAACCAAAATGTTACAATTAACTTTCATGGCCTGAAAACACACTGTGAAAGGGTTAAAGTTCTAAGACGAAACCACGGACAACTCCCAGACCGGACAACACCGTGGTAGCGACCTGTCAATCACAAGGTAGTCCCGCCATAAAGCATCTCCTGTTTTATGGTCTATCTGACTCTAAATGGGACCATAATTTACTAAATGAACATCATGCTGTATTGAAGAAGACTTGAAACTAGCGATTGAGACCATTCAGACTTCTTTTAGCAACCAGAGTCGTCGCCCCCTGCTGGCTATCAGAAAGAATGCAGGGTTAAGGTACTTCTGCATTGGCTTCATTTTCAGACCCCAGAGGTATTCCACTAGATGCAATGAAGGTCTGTCCACAGTGAGTAAAAACAACAGTGAAAATGCACAGCTGGAACCTTGGTTTACACACATGTGCATACAAGACTGAAAATAACAAACAAAGATGGAAGATAACACATACATTAATATACAAACAGCACCTCATCAGGTCTACTACTTCCAAGGTCTACTACTGTTTTAGTTTTGAGTGAATCTCAGTGACTAAAGCTGCACATCAACTCTTACATCCAAGGTGAAGTACAGCAGTAACACAACAAACTCAATACCATCCAAAGGTAAACAGTGAGGAAGAAGAGAGGCGAGCTGCTGCCTCTACCTGCCAACACACTCTGGAATAATGCCTGGAAGGTCTGCTTTGATAAGCCACACACACGCAACACTGAACACAAACACTCTGATTAAATCTGACTAATCACACGCAACACCTCTCAAAGTATCAACCAAGCACAAAGTAACATAAAGAAATCACAAACATTAAGGAATAGCAGTCCGTAAAGAAAAGAAACAAACCCAATAACAAATCAGCACCTGAAGAATTAAACCCTCAGTATGCTTCAAACTAAGCGCTTGTTGAATTGTTTAACAGCATCTTAAACTGACGGCGAAAAAGGGGTGAGCAGCGACTACGCCCAACAATTACTATGCGAAACAGACATTTCAACAACCATGGCCACTTTACACAGACACTGACCAGGTGTAGAGGTGAGGAGTTTAAACTTCTCTCTAGAGATCTCTCTTGACATTCATCAAACCGTTTCGGTCACTTTTTTGTGTTCCGTTTTATGTATCCAACATGAATGTATGAATACGTTCAAGGAGAGACTGTATGAAAGTGTGAGCTATTATTTAGAATTAAAAACACAATCAAACCTAAAGTTTTCACTACATAAGTGAAGCAATGGTTTGAACAACAAAGATGTGAACACTAAACGACTTTTGATTGAATTGATTGGTCATGTCTATGACCCGTACTGTATGTGTATATATCATTTTACACTCTAACACACCTTATCACACTGTAGACTGTATATATAGATGGACGACGCATCTCCACATCCTCCCACTGTACAAAAGTGTAGCCAAACTATCCCGGATTGGTAGTTTAGGGAAATCCTGGACATTCAATTTCACAAATTATAAACATGGCATTTTAAACAAATTTAAAGCTGTTATAACTATTTTTTGTCACTTGGGGCAGCAAAACAAGCTGTAAACACAACGTTGACATAATATGAGTTATAAAATGTATATGGTGAACATGTTAGCAAAGTAAACAGTTTCCCATTCACACATCCAACAGACAAGCAACAACATGTATAATTCAATGGGAGTCATGTTTGAGTCCACCTAATGTATGGCCAATATTTACTCTCCTTTTAGTTCTGGTTTGCTCTCCAACTCCAGAGAAAATGATCTGGCTCTTTAGCTGATCGATGCTGTGTCTGTCTGCTGTTTGGTGCCAGGCAGGTAGTGTACAGTGGGTTTTTGGAGCTTTTTTGCAGCCCGTGAAACCAAAACAGTGAGCTAAAAGACGCTAAGACGCTCTGTAGAGCCGAGGGGAACTGCAGAGTTGAAAATAATTCTCCATGGGTTTGTCACCTTTCAGATAACACAAACTCGGTTGATCTATCGTTCATACCGATACAACGACACCGATACCACTTTACGGCGGCGTGATGTTAACCTTCGTCAGCATCTTTCGGGTCCTCGCGCTCCACCTCCCCGACGGCGCAGGCGAGACGGGCCGGTGGTGCGCCCAATCCCGCAGGGCCGGGATCCCACCTCAGCTGGCGCTCGCCGGCCCTCACTTTTATTGCGCCACGGGGTTTTGCTTGCACCCTCTGACTCGCGAGTGTGCTAGACTCCTTGGTCCGTGTTTCAAGACGGGTCGGGTGGGTTGCAGACATCGCCGCAGACCCCTGGCGCCTTTTACGTCGGCCGAGCCCCGCCCTGGGGGCACGACTGTCGACCGGGGCGCACTGAGGACAGTCGGCCCCGGTCGACAGTCGCACCGGGAGCAGGGAGCCCCGTCCCTCCAGGGTGGGTAGAGAGGGCGCAGCGAGCCCTTTATCCACGGTGTGGCGAGGTCCGGGCGGGGAGCGCTGTAAAGCACCTTGGCCTCGAGGGCGGCAAACTCACCAGCCTGCCGTGTGTCACTCACACCCACCAGCTGGCTGTTAATGAGGGTCTTTTGGCACAGAGAAGTTCTCGTATCAGTACTCGGTCTGAAAAAAAGTGGTATGGGTGCATCCCTACTTTTAGGTATTAATAGTGTGCAGATAATCTGCTCTAATTGGTACTAGTACTTACTCTTATGACCATTGCAAAGTTTACTCTTCTGGACAGTTTTCAACAATGATGACAGCAGACTGACATAACCACAGACCAGAGGTTGACCTTCAGTTCCTGACAATCCACAACTGCAATTAGACCAATTAAGATCCACAAACTACAACCAACTGCTGCATGAAACAAACTTTCCTCTCCAGCTCTATGTGACGTAACATTGACACCATCAGCCAGTACAAAGAAAACAGTGTAACTTTTGCCACTACCTACCTTTCCCAATGTAACGTCAGGGAGTCCAGACTTTTTTAAGAACAAGGCAGCTTCTGTTGGTCCCACTCTCCCTGTGTTCCCAGGGTCCACCTTGGAGCAAACACATACAGTCGGAGTGCATTGTGTTATTATGTTATATTTGCATGTTTCCATTTCATAATTAAACCTGCAGTAGGCAGAATGGTTCTGGCATTATTGAGCAAAAAATCCATAATAACCTCTCGGCATATTGTGATTCAAGTGTTCTGAGAGAAAACTAGACTTCTGCTCCTCCTCATGGCTCTGTTTTCAGACTTTAGAACATCTAGCCCGTGACTGACGAAAGACTTTGACCAATCACAGGTCATTTCAGAGAGAGAGCGTTCCTATTGGCTGTTCATTCAACGGAGGCAGCTATCAATCACTTGCAAACTCCAATCAAGCGGTCAAACTAGGCAGCGCTGATCAATTATGAATCAATATTCTGTTACATTAATACCTATTTCTCTCCTCACATGTTTTCAGAAACATCTTGTAGTGTACTGTTTAACTGTAAAATTGTAAAGTGTGCTCCAGCTGGTGGGCGCTGCTTGGTATTTCCTCAACTGATCTCAAACTTTCTCATTTTACAGCTAAACAGTGCACTTCAAGATGTTTCTGAAAACATTTGAGGAGCGAAATA
>CAKAOI010029916.1:0-52629 GCA_916701655.1 Sebastiscus albofasciatus | reverse complement strand
TATATATATATATATATAGTGTGGAAGAGGAGGAGGTCAGAGTTCGCAGTAGTTATTCAAACGTCTGAACAAGTATTCAATCATTACACCAGCTGCCTGAATCGCCGTCAGTCAGTGAGGAAACATCACATTGCAGCATAAGCGGGTCGCAGAGGTATATCTGTAACTGCCTTATGTGTTCTGCATGTGAGTAATAATTAATTTAGTGTTGGGCGTGTGACTTTCACTGTGAGCCAGACATTCACTGAGAGTTTAATGCCACCTAGTGGACACAGACAGCATTGTCAGGCCTTTGAGTTGAAGTGCAAAGTCAACCTCTAGGAATTTTATTTTTTAACCCTCAAAGTATGTAAATAAATATTAAACAGGTACACAAAATTACATATACAGAAGTCGTTAAGATTTTGATCGTAACGTGTTTATTTTTTATGGTTTTCATCACTTGTTCTTTTACTAAATGTCCTTACCGCAACATAACAATAATGTTCATATTATACATTTAGCTTTTTTAAATTCTATAATATTTTTAAGACATTCCAATTAATTTTCATCAAGATTTGTGCATCATTGTAAGTATTGATATAAAAACTTTTTTTACATCATTTATTTACCCTAAATAATATATATACATATATATATATATATGTGTGTGTTTTTTATTTTATTTATTTATATATATATAAATATATATAATAAAAAACTACAAAAAAGCTAGAGAAAATTATATTATCACTATCTGCATATGTACATTATTTAAACTATGTATGGTAAATACATTATTAATAAAAAGGAACAGATTATACATATATTATAGGCATATTACAGACAGAATTCAACATTTTAAACAAGCTTGAATTATTTTAAGAAAACAGAACATCAGTGTACATGAATTTAAGCATATATAAACATTTATAACAGTTGTTAGCAGATATAAGGACAATTCTAAATGTTTATTCATGTATTTGTCAACAACAAATAACTCCAACTATGAAACATTCATAACTAGATTGGTATACAAACATAATGAATGACAGTTAAACAAATACTGTACATCAATAAACACCTAAAATTGCCTATTTCATGTATTAAATAATTCTATACAGGACTGCACAGAGTGATGATGCTTAACCAATGTCTGCTTGCATATGTTGCTTATTTCACCGTTATGTGTGGAAAAGGAGGCTTAAAAAAGTCATCAAGTCAAAATCAGAATGAACTTCTAAAATGTCACAAAAATAAAGTCCACAACATGAGAAAAAGTCCTTCTTTTCTTACTGTACATTACATCTCCAAATCCTTCCTCATTCTTTCATCGTTTCTGTCCCTGAACAAAGGGCTCTTTTTAATAGTCAGCTTTGCAGTAAAATCCTTAAATCCTTTAATTCTTAATTTCCATGTGTGTGTCAATACATATTTAGGCATTAACTGTCAAAGTGCAACCAGTTTCTCAGAAATTAGTTATATTACCACCTGTCTGCTGCTAAAATTATAGGCTGTATGTTACAAAAGTCAATATTTTCATATAGCCTAGGGACTATATCTTCAGTCGAAGTGTTGTGTGGATGTGGATTCTCCAGAGTAACAATGGCATGCATTGTTTCTGAAAGATATGTTGCCGTTAAATGTTTTGAATATCATTTTTAATGTTGTGCCTCAAACTAGATTCCATTCACCTCCATTGTATTGGTGAAATTTCTGGAACCGATATCTCAAATTGAATCTGACTAAATGGCCAGTTAGGCCCACCGCCAAGGAGAAGTGAGAACATTTTTATTTTCATTTCATTTTTATTTATTCCATTATTGGTAATTGGGTTGAAGCGACCCTTTAAATTAATTTGAGGGGGAAAGTACACCTACCTGAAACACTGTGATGTCCAAAAGGACAATAATACACCACCCCAAATATATACCCAAATACACTGCCAGTAGCACATTATTTTTTGAATTTATGGTTCACGAAACACACTGAAATTCATGTTTACACAGAGGCAACCACAGTATACTGCAACTTATAGGCGTATAGCACAATAAATGAATTACTAGGCCTTCTATCTGTTGTCTTAATTTGTATTTACATAGATGATTACATATGTTGCAAGGCAGAACAAAAAAACTCCCTATATCCTAATAATCCACTTGAAACGATATTTGAACCTTTGCTGAAGATAATGTAGTGTACTCAGAGAATTGATTTCAAAATACTGCTGCAGGTTTACAAAGCACTAAATGGTTTAGGGCCAAAATACATTTCTGATCTTCTCATTATGAACCATCCAGACCTCTCCGGTCATCTGGATCAGATCTGCTTAGTGTCCCCAGAGTCACAATTAAACATGCAGATGCAGCAGCGTTCAGTTTTCATGCACCAAATATCTGGAACAAGCTCCCAGAAACCTGCAGGACCAACTCCAACTCTGAGTTCTTTTAAATCAAACTTTCCTGTTTGCTGCTGCTACCTTTTATTAAACCAGATAATGATCTTATACTGCACTAGAGCTTTTACTCTTGTGTGTTATTATTCTATTTTAGCTTCTATCATATAGCTTTTATTTTTAGCTTGTTTTCATTTTCTAATCTTTAATGTTTTTATGACTGTTTTATATATGTCTTAATGTTCTTTTGCACTTTGTTGCAATGTTCCTGAATGTTTATGTAAAGCACTTTGAATTGCCCTGTTGCTGAAATGTGCTCTACAAATAAAGCTGCCTTGCCTTGCCTTGCCTTACTGACAGCTTTGATGGTGTTGACCACAACCGCGTTGCTGCCAACGATCTGTGTTTTGTATCAACTTGAAGTGCAACAGCTTCCCTGTTTGTTGTGCAGAAAAACATTTGGGTTAACAAGACTATGGTAAGATCATAACACGTACGTAAAACGTGCGTACAATCAAATTGCTCACGTATAGATCCTGCTGTGCTAAGATAGCCAAAGGAGAATAGAAAAGGAGTGTGCTCTACACTATAAAAAAAACAGTGTAAAATAACGGAAAATTTCTTTAACACGAAATGCACTTATTTAACAATAAAACCTTTAAATCTATAAACCAATGTAGCAATAAAGAGGAAGTCAAAATCTGTTAAAATGCTGATTTTAACTGTCTCATAGGAAAGTCAATACCTGTGTTTTTTCAGTTTATGTATGTAAAGTAATGGTTAAGTTATGCAAAATGACAATATTTCTGTCTTTAGGCATATATTTTCTTGCAATTATACAGTTTTAAATAGATTAATAACAGTATGTTTATGTTTTTTGACAGTGATATATTGGTATAACAAACATATTTTTTTGTAAAATTACAGAAAATCCTTCTACTTTTATCTGTAAAGAAAATTTTATTTTTCTGGTTAGTTTTGTTAAAATTAGCATTCAAAAGCTATTAAAAAACAGATATTTAATGTATTCCATTTATATGGATTTTTTTTGTTAAAACACATGACACAATTCAATAAAAAGTTAATTATTGTAATTTTTAAATTTCTTTTGTAATTTTGAAATACAGACAAAAAATGTAAAATTTCTTGAAAAAAACTGTTTTTTTTTACAGTGTACTTGTAGTTACAAAAAAGATGGGGGATATCTTTAGAGAGGGAAGTCTTACATAAGGATGGTGAATAACTCTGAATTCAGTGTAATGTGGATTTATATTGAAAAAATATTCATCCTTCCTGATAGCATCCCATAAAATGTCTATTATGAAGCTCAGAATTCATATTTTCAAATCAGTTGCATAGACAACCTTAAAACCTCTGGTGAAGAGACTCAAAAGCTTTCAAACACGTGTTATCAAATGTGTAGTACCTCGTCCATGTTTTATATGAAACAACATTTGTCTGTAACACAGTTGACAAAATAATGAATCAAATGTTTATTTTCATTAAAATATTTAAAAAGTCATTAGAGCTTATAAGCTTGGCAATTTATGAATTTAGCACATTTAGGGGGTATATTATGGTAAATTATTTATCAAAAAAGAAAACTGATTTCTTCACTTTTTGGTTGACATGAAATGTACCCTTAATTACAGACTGACTCACATGTTTAGTCAGAGAGTGAGACAGTCAGTCAGGAGGTGGAGCTCAATTTAACCCTAAAGACGACCGACCAGGGGCGCTGTTGAGATGCTGATAGATGTTGACAAGTTTTTTATTTTTATATATATAGGCTATATAAACTTCGCCTAATTCAGTCACACCGCAACTATGTGAGAGTTAAACACTGAGGAGACACTTGGGCAGAGAGGAACCACAGCAGCGACCAGCAGGTGCTCAGAATGGCTCAGCAGGTAAGTGATGATTTATTATACTCTACTGACACGAGCAACAGGCGGGTAGTTGTTATTAATTCCTGCTCCGTGTTATTATTTTCTAGCTAAACAATGAAGAAGGAACAACATTGTTTCCTGCACAAAAAGCTGCTGCAGAGCCAAGAAGTTCAATGATATCTGCGTCGTTTAATTTCATCAATTCCATCATAGGATCTGGAATAATAGGTAAATATCATTCAAGTATAGCCACAAAACCAAAATAATTGAATTGTATGCAATCGATTTACATGGATGATGAACTCAGGCTCTTTATTTCTGAGATAAGTGAATAATATTTTCATTTTGTGCAACAAGGAAAAGCTTTGATAGCATTGAAGCCCTGCAGTGGTAAACCCTCTGCATCATATGACTGGCGCCTGTTGCCCCCCCATTCTCACATTTAACTCTTTCATCCCTCAAAATACCTCAGGCTGTATGGAACAAAACACAAATCAGCATGGCATTTTTTAAGACTTAGTAATGCTTGTTACTGTGATACTTTTGGTTTTACCATTTTATACATTTTGTTTTGTTTTGTGACCAGGTTTACCATATGCATTGAACCAGGCAGGGCTCCCCTTTGGCCTTCTGCTGCTGGTAGTTGTTGGGTTCATCACAGGTGGGTATATTAAAAGGTGTCATTATGAAAATGGAGACATGCATTTATAAAAATGTATATATTTGGCCTGTCAAAGTTAACGAGATAATAATTCGCTAACGCAAATTAATTTTAACGCCACTAATTTCTTTAACACATTAATGCGACTTGGGATTTTTAGGTTATAGCGGCCTCAATTTTAAAGCTAGCTGAAGATACTGGCATCATATGAAACAAAAACCTAATGAATCAATTGGTGCCAACCATGTCATACTAGCTTGTCGCAAAGAAGGCTAAATAACGCTCCAAAGTTACACTAAATTTTGGCGAGGAAAAACTGTCATGGCCATTTTCAAAGGGGTCCCTTGACCTCTGACCTCAAGATATGTGAATGAAAATGGGTTCTATGGGTACCCACGAGTCTCCCCTTTACAGAAATGTATTTTTTTATGCTAAATGCAGTACCTGTGAGGGTTTCTGGACAATATCTGTCATTGTTTTGTGTTGTTAATTGATTTCCAATACTAAATATATACATATATTTGCATAAAGCAAGCATATTTGCCCACTTCCATGTTGATAAGAGTATTACATACGTGACAAATCTCCTTTTAAGGTCCTTTAAACCGATAAAAATGTGCGATTAATTTGCGATTAATCACGATTAACTGTGGACAATCAGGCGATTAATCATGATTAAATAATTTAATCGATTGACAGTCCTAGTATGTATTATATATCTAACATTGTGTGTGCATTTAATGGCAGACTACTCGATCATCTTACTGATTAAAGGAGGCAACCTGTCAGGGACAAACAGCTATCAGTCACTGGTGCAAAGTACGTTTGGCTTCCCCGGATTTCTGATTTTATCTGGACTGCAATTCCTTTATCCTTTCATTGGTGAGTAATGCAATAATCCAAAGTTGAATATTGTATCATGGCATTTTATGTGTAATATCCAGTGTGTTCTGACAAATAATAACGGTTTTCTATTTATTCTATTTTGACTATTTCTGTTCTCTCCCTGTTGACTTTGGGCATGAATACTAAATGATGCTTCACCTCTGTTTTCTTCCTCAGCTATGATCAGCTACAACATCACAACTGGTGACACGCTGACCAAAGTATTTCAGAGAATACCAGGAGGTACGTTGCATGTCGTTTATTCCGCCTCAGATAAAAGACAATGAATCCTAAATTTACAGTTTTTCTCAGTCGCTTTGGCTAATTTTTCGAAACAGTCTTAACATGAACTGAAACTGCAATTGTCACAATTGTTTGATGGGACATCACAACTCTATTGTGTGTTTGCAAAAGGTAGTAACTCACCCATAACACATTCATGCTTTAAAACCTAGTTATTGTGTCAGTAAGTTGGCCAATGGCACCAAAATGAAAAGTTGTTTTGTCACCGTGTGAGCCGTACTGGTCAAAATGTTTAGATGTTTTTATTTTCCCTATTGGCACTCAACCCTGGAAATGTTTCTTATATGCAAATCTCTGTTTTGTTCTACTTTTTGTTGACACTGACTGCTTACTGTACGATAGAAGAATGTCAGTTTTGTCCAGCTGGAGGCTATTGTGCATCGCACTGAGCTGTTTAGATTCCCATTTCAACAGCAGGTAAAAGTTTACTGAGAGAAGTCAATACTGAAGGCTACAACACTGTATACACAGAAACAGGCTTTTCACATTTGTGAGTAAATGTATTTGTTTAGCAATGTGTTACACGTACTGTAAACAGAAAATTAACCTTTGAGCTTTCACATAAAAGCATATATAGTGAACAGAAAATTTGCCTCAAAATGTCATTAATGCCAATAAAGAAATGTAAAAAACCTGCAATAATGAAAAAAGCTGCATTAGTTCAGTAAAAAACAACAAATTGTACCTCCCCACTGTACGTAACACCATGTCATATTTATGGAACAGACATGTACATGTACGTCTGATGGATTTTGATAATTCGATGGCTCATTTGGCATGTGATGGCTCAAACGATGAAAGAGTGTTGTGAAAAGGACGACAATCTCACTGAGAATCAACTCATCAGTTTTGATCAGCAAGACGTGCGAGTGGTTATTGTGTGCAAATTGTGCTGACTCTTTTGCACGCAGGTGCCAAGACTAGTGCAATTTGCTTGAATGAATGAGAATGTCTAATTTATTGTGAACAACAAACTAATTGTTCAGAGATTTGAGCTCATTGTTTTGCAAAAAATAATTCTCATTCGAGAACTGAGCCAAAGCGAATGAGAGAAACTGTAAACACATTCAGAGCATCCAGAACATTCGAATGGTTCAAATGATTCATGTGTATGTTGTCATGTGTTATGCTTGCAGTTGGTCCAGGTCACATACTTGCAGAGCGTCACTTTGTGATCTTGCTATCAACCGTCGTGTTCACGCTGCCTCTCTCACTGTATCGAAACATAGAGAAACTCGGGAAGGTAAGTCCGATTATTACACAGCTGTCAGTATCATGTAGTGATTTTAAAGCTGCCTGTAAAACGTCTGTGTGTGTTACCAGGTGTCCTTCCTGTCAATGGTGCTGACATTTATCATCGTCATCGTTGTAATCGTCAGGGCAGCTACCTTTGGACCCCAAATGTATGAATGAATATTCTGCAATTTGCTAATCCTTATAGTGATTTTAATAGAAATAAAAATGTAAAATGTGATTATACAAACATAATCATTCGTTTCTGTGTTCCTTGTCAAAAATATCACTCCATAGCCTCCCTACAGAGAATGCATGGGCATTTGCAAAGTGGAATGCAATGCAGGCAGTTGGTGTGATGTCTTTTGGTGAGTTTGTCTGCACAATGCTGATGACGGGGCTGCCTAGAATATGTTTAGCTTTATGTTGTTGCTGGACAAAAAAGAATACAAAATACAAGCCAAGATGGCTGCCAAACACATTTCAGTAATAAAAAACAAAGTGTGGAAAAAAAGACAGAGGCTGCGGTCGAAAAGTAAAAATATAATACGTCCTAATGTCTTTTCTTAACTACATTATCTCCTATCTCGTTTCGTAAAGGATGGTCCAGTGTACCCTATGCTAAAGGCGATAAGAAAAGAAGCACCGAAGCACCTTTCCTTAGCATTTAGAGAATTCAAACAGCTCTTATGATGGCTGCTACTTAGATACTTCCGGGTCATTTCACTCCGTTAGGAACCTTCCTAAGCAAAAAAGACTATTTCATCGCAGTCAGATTATCCACCAAACCCAGAAAACAGGATAAAAGGTTATCCCCTCATCTACAGTAGGAAGAGAGATCAAATGCACCGTCGTACACCTGAGAGAGGTCAATGCTTCATACACCAGCACAGAAGGTAGAAAGTGTATGAAGCATTTAGTTCATTGTTTTGGTTTCAAAACCTGTATGTTCACTTTCGGGTTAAAATCCTGTTTCCAGCAGCTTTCAGAAGACGAGCGCTGATCAAACCAATGCTACATGGCCAGCACCAAGGGCCTGACAAAGTAGCTGGTGACAAAAGTCAAACATCTAGCTAAAAGATATTTTTTTCAGAAGTTGGTGGAGACCAAAACAGAGCTAAAATATTCTATTTTCTGAAATCGATGAATGCAGCTTTAATTGAATGTCTTTGAATGTGTCCTATCAAAGAGCCAAAGCCCACAGTCTTGCCCATTCAGCATAAGGCATGCAATCCAGCTAAAATATACAGCAAGAAGACTATGAGTGCACCCACCCTGTGAGTCCTTTACACACATTGTGGTGAAAATGATGGCCTTGAATCAAGTGCCTTGATGATAATAGCTACTGCTGCTACAAAGGAGGTCATTTAGATGGGGATGTGCACGCTCTTAGTTCAGGTTACACTGTATCTTCCTAAGACAAGCAACGTTTTCAGTCTGTCATCAGAGGCCCTCTTGGTTCAGACAAGGTAGCAAGAAAACTAAAGTTTAAGTTCAAGCAAATGCTTCAAACTGTGGCTATGAGCAATATTTTTTTATAATGGAACTCTGGTGTTCTGCCCCTGTGTGTCTCTTCAGCCTTTATATGCCACCACAACAGCTTTCTCATCTACGGTTCTCTGGAGCAGCCCACGCTGGCTAACTGGTCTCGAGTCACCCACGTGTCTGTAGGCTCTGCGCTAATAATCAGTGCTACATTTGCCGTTGCTGGCTATACCACCTTCACTGGCTACACACAAGGTATATCAAATATGAGAAATATTGAACTACACGCATCTACAGTAACTTCTTTGTAATATCACAAATGTATGTTTATGATGTTATATTCCCACTTCTTTTTTTAGGAGACATATTTGAGAACTACTGCAGAGATGACAACCTGGCAACATTCGGTCGCTTCTGTTTTGGCTTCAGCATTATAACCACATTTCCACTGGAGTGTTTTGTTACGCGAGAGGTAAGTGATACTTTCTCCAACCTTACAGTTAAATGTTTACATATGCGAGGGAAAGTGGTATTCTGAGGGTTTAGGCCAGAAACGTGGCTTTGTGACAACAGTACTGTGGGTAACAATACAACAATGTCACTAGCTCCTCCTCAGGTATGTTTGTGTGTTACACACTCTCAAAAAATGCATAAAAAATATGCCTCTCTCTCTTGTTTATCTCCTCAGGTGTTATCCAATGTCATTTGCAGCAGGGATCTTTCAAAAGTGGAACACGTGATGATAACGTTTCTCATAGTCGCAGCTTGTGCATCAATATCTCTGGCCTATGACTGTCTGGGAGTTGTTTTGGAGCTGAATGTAAGTCATATAAACTCTGCAGCTATGTATACATTTCATTTTGGTTAGTATGTTTGAGTGTTTAATTTCTCTTTTACCATCCAGGGCGTTCTGAGCGCCACGCCTCTGATCTTCATCATTCCATCTGCGTGCTTCCTCAAACTCTCCCCCGGCCGCTGGTTCCAGGGTGAAAACGTGATCCCCTCCGTCTTGATATTAACCGGCCTGTTTGTTATGATCACCGGTCTGACCATGACGGGCCTCTACCCTCAAGACTGTTCACACGGCGTGGAGATGTTCTACTGTGCAGACGCCAATGTCTCCGGCACCGTACCACCCATATGACATCCACCAAATATTTTATTCTCTTCAACTTTTTTTAACAACACTTGCGTGACATAAAATACATGTATGTGGACACCCCTGTCTTCATATCTTTATGTATTTGATCAATCTGGGGCTCTTTTTCATGGTTTGGGCTATAGTATCCTTCTTAATGTTAGACCATGTAATGATATTTTAGAAAACAGCATGCTTCCAACTTTGTGGCAACAGCTTGGGGGAAGCTCCTGTCCTTTGTGCACAAAGTGAGGTCCATAAAGAAATGTGTTATTGAGTTAGTGGCCCGCACAGAGCCACTACCTCAACCGTAGAGATGAACTGGAACGTTGACTGTGAACCACTAATGTTCTTGTGGCTAAATGGGAGTATATTATATTATATTATATTATATTATATTATAGCAGCATATTAAAGGGCAACCTTGGTATTTTTCAACCTGGACAACAATTTCTGAAATAGGTCCTGTATTGAGGGAGAGCGCTGTAGACGGCAGCTGCTCATTTACGTCCATTAAAAGTGCTTGTTTTTGCCATGACAGGCTCTGATTGTTTTTATAAGTGTCTGACATTATGCAAAGAGTCTCGCTCAAAGTGAAGTCTCTTTCTGAAATCTGGTGACGTGTTGCTGGAAGACAACTGTGGAATAGTGAGAATACATCCATGGTTGAAATGTGAGTTTGTTGTGTTGCGTAGCTTAGTGTCATCTAAAAGATTTCCAATGTCATGGCTGAATATTTAGATGATTTTGACAATGTAGATGAGGTCTTTGACTGCCCTTATTTATTTGAGAGTATACAGATATTCAGATTTCACAACGAAAACAATAACAAATAGACCGGATCAAGAGAAAGGTAAGAATTTCTCTGTAGGGTCCTTTCTATAATTTTGTCAGACACTTATAATAACAATTTGAGCCTGTCAGTGGCAAAAAGAAGCACATTTAGTAGACGTAATGTTACATTGAATTGCCCATGCAGCTCGTTTTGCGGCTGCAAAAGTCCCCATTAGTCACTAAGACACAAAAACATGGGAAAATAGGGTCCAGATTGAAAAATACCAAAGTTATCCTTTAAAGGTCCCATATCATGCTCATTTTCAGGTTCATACTTGTATTTCTGGTTTCTACTAGAACATGTTTACATGCTGTAATGTTAAAAAAAACTTTATTTTCCTCATACTGTCAGCCTGAATATACCCCGTTTTAGTGCATTTCAATGGAATTGCAATGGAATTGTGTTGCTAGGCAACAGTTTGGGTCCATGTTTACTTCCTGTCAGCTGATGTCATTAACATACGCTGCAACAGGAAATAAACTGGGACACATTTAGAATGTTTACGTTTCAAACCGTGCAATGGTCTAAATGTTGTATATTTGTGACATCACAAATGGACAGAAATCCCAACGGCTTGTTTCAAACGCACAGTTTCTGAATACGGGCTGTGTGTATTTCTCCGTGGATTGAGCGTTTTGATACTTTCACAGTATTTCTAAAGCACTTAAACCTGCTTTATAATGTAAAAGACATGAAAATCTCACTTTTTACAATGTTGGACCTTTAATACCTTTTTGAATGAGATGTACGACAGTCACATATAGGTGTAATGTTGAGGTGTCCACATACTGTACCTTATATATTATACCTGGATGTGTTTTCTTTATTGTTTTTATTTTGGAATTAATTGTTTGTTTTGATATTTATGATTCTGAATTATTTGTATCACCCTGTAGTGGTCGTTTTCCGTATCCAGCCACACGATGACGCTGTAGACAATATAAAACTTTTATTAAAAGGAAGTACAAAACAACAACAACGCTGATGTGTTTTGATGTAGCTTATTTCAAACTAAATGAAGAAGGGATTTTTACCCCAGTTGTTTGGCTTCCAAGGCACGGTTGTATCTGGTTTGTTGCTTTGCTGTGTGTTCTTGCTGTAAAGATGTAAAGTTGGACACCGTTATGATGCTAAACGCTTCCTCAGGATCCTGGAGGGAAGGTAGAGACAACCCACTTCCACAGCTCAATGCTGCGATGCAGTGTTGTGGATGTGGAGAGAAAAGTTGTCCACGGTGTCGGAGGCAGAATACTTTAGATATGCCAGAGTTTGTAGTTTAAAAAAGGAGGAAGGGGGGATGTTTACCACACTGGGATGTTGTGCGTAAAAGACGCACAAACACGGAACTCCAGAGCGGAATTATGGGTCATTTATCCAAACAAAATGTGTTTGTAGCAGTCTACAACTAACTTCACCTTTGTGAAGACTGATGGAAGTTGACAACTGCGTCGAAAACCAACTACATTCATGGTAAGGCATGAAATCTGTTGAATCTGAAGCTTTGTTTCCAGTAGAAAAAGAGGAAAAAACGCTTCATATGACTGAGAATCTGATGACCTCATGTGGGTTTCGCCCATATTTCAGTATTTGCCAGTTTGCATCACTTGAAAGCAGCAGGTTAGATTTTTTAGCCTTTGTAACAATTTGGTATGTAAACTAAAAATGAGTTGTGCTTTCTGTTTGTGTTGGACTAGTCCGAGGGATTGTGTGAAACCAATGAGTTTAGTCATGGATGATCATGGAGGAGCCCAGCCCCATCCACGCAGCTCTGGTCTGAGGTATGTACTACTGTCATTTGGATTTCCAGCTGTCAGAACTATCTGTTTGATTTGGCAAAAACCCATTAGACATAATGGGACCATGTGCGTCCAGTAGCCTCATAATATTAGTCATATTTTATCTTGAACTGAGTCAAACCTCTTCATCATTGTTTGGGAAATAGAAACTATAAAACATAAATTATGAAAAATAGAAACAAAGGCCTTGTTTTTTTTATATCACCGTATGATCCTGTAAGATGGGAAACATCTCACTTGTAGGTCCATAACTGCACAAGCAAAAAATAACCCATAAATATTTATCTCAAATAAAAACAATGTTTAAATCATAAGTTTATGAAGGAAGGAAAAAATATATAGAATTGTCCAGATACATGTATTTTCACATTCAACATCAATAATGAAAACTTTAAATCAGACTGGACCGAGTTGGATAATAGACCTAAAAACGTCAGGACCCAACTCAACAGCTGGCAATTAATAATCTAAAGCAGGATTATTTAAAGGAATATAATTAAGTAAACGCTGCAGGTTATTTGTAAAAAGCAAACAAAACAAACATGTAATAAAACTTTCATTCAGGTTTACATCCATAAACAAATAAAATAAAAAATATAGATTTTATCGTGCACAAATACAATGCCACCTATATGACACCCTCCCTGTGGCGACCAGCTGTTTTCTGACCAATCTGTTGAAATGATTTTGTAAAAATAATGCAACTTTCAAATAACATTTCCTCTCGCTCAGTACATCTCGGCTGAAGCCACAGTTGTTGCAGACGTTTCGACCTTTGACCTCTCCTCATTTCCTGCTCTCAGGGTTTTCACTGAGAAATTGCCTTGACCATATGTAGAGGTCATGGGAAGTATTTCGCAGGCAAAACATTCTGCCTCCTCTGCCTCCTCTGCCTTCCGTGATGAGCCCGGCGATTGCCTCTTTCTTGTGGAAAACGTGCGTTCACCGGGCTTGAAACTGATATTCTATAAAATACAGATCCGTCATGTCCAATAGTCAGAGAAAATCACAGTAAAAAGCTGTGAGTATATGACATGATGGAATAGGTTTTGGTTCAGGGACTCAGAGATGATGTCAGCCGCTTGTATTCCAGTGGATGGAATCATTAAAAAAAAAAAAAAAGAAGTGGGGGAGTGAGTTTCCAGAGCTATTTTACAGAGTCACCACTCACTCCTTTGGCATTCAGAGGAGATCTGCTGAGTTTTTCAGATTTAAATTAGAGGTGAGATGGAGAATTTGAACATATGATAGTTTCCAATCCGCTATTCCAAAGTTTCCAGCCCATGCCCTGCATACTGTAGTTTCCAGTTTGTAAAAATAGCATCCAGGCACATCATATGCACTTTACTTAAAAAAGCTTGGTGTGACTTGTATTCATATTTCATAAGCATTGTGTAATCTGGGAGCACAGCCACACACTCCTTGGCAATGGAGAGCAGCAGACGACCTAAATCTCTCTGTGGTTTGACTATTATTTGGAAAAGTAAACCGCACTCTTCCATAAGCGGCTGCTGGGGCGTGGGGGGGCGGGTTGGGGGGGAACGCACATGTTCGCCGTCTTATTTGTGGATTCTTATATTTGGAGCCAACAAACTTGCTGCTTCTCACTTTTTCAAATGCAGTCATATGTGGAGACTTCATGTGACCCCCAAAGCTACGCTACATTTGTTATCCAAACACTGAATCTGCCAGAATCAGTGGTGGGCTGGCTGTTGTCCAAGCAGAGACAAGACATACGGTACAACGTTTAACATAAGGTAGTCTTAACAAAGTGTTTCCTTGCTTCTGCACTTTTTTTACCGCCCAAGAAAGTCATTTTAAGAAGCCTTTTTTCAGAATAATTAACAATCTCATAACTGGTGCATTTTCTTTTCTTCTTAATTGTAAAATCTTCATGAGGCATATCACACTCCGTCTAAGCGTGCTCTGCTTGGAGCTGGCCCTGCTAATTGGACACACCTTAAACCATGATCTCACATGGCTGGCTTTCCTCGGGGCAGAATGTGGAATTAGTTAAGGTATCGTGAATCCCCACAGCTGTTTCCAGATATGCAGGCAGTCCAAGGGCACAGCTGCTCACATGAGTCTACAGATGAAAATCATGGCCGGCCAGACGTAGACGCGCGAAGCGAGCGGGCATGTTGAGTTGAAACATAGTGACAGTCAACGTTTTTTTCACAACAACAACAACTTATGTGTGATCAACTTTTAGGCTTCCAGTCTGTCGACACTAAAGAACATAGACAAATCACAAGGCCTCCGCGGCGGTTTCTCCTCAAAATGACTCTCGGGAGACAACAAGGCTTTCTTCGTTCAGGAAAATCTATAATTTGGTCTTCAGCACGCTGCCCTCGGAGAGCCCACTCGGATCTTCTGTGCTCGCAAATGGAGATAAAGGATGTCATTCAGAGATATCCACCCACTAGATGCAATAAAGCAAGAGGGAAATCAGCATTAATGCCCAGCAAGCTCGTCCTGGCAGTGATGCTGGTGCGTCTTTGAATGCTGGGACACATTATGGATGCTTTCTGCCTCACAGGGCTAAAACAGACAATATGGCTAACATCCAGGGGACGAGGAATAATGGGCTGCCTTTGTTACCACTCTGAAGCCAACGCATTGACCGTAAATACCAGTGGATACTTCTCACTGAACGGTTCTGAACTTTATGAAAAACACAGTTTGTTGGTTGTTATAGCTCATTTTGCTTTTCATCTCTAAAGTAGGCATGATTATGTATTTATATAATATTTGTGTTGAATAGATTTGCTGCCTGAACTGGAGTCTTGGGCCCTCTTTGTTTCTGTTGTGCACTCTTCCAAGGCATAACAGTTGGAGGCCTCCCACTCTCAGCCTGTGTAACATTCAGAGTGACCTAACATGAATTAGTCCTTTGTGTGCTCTCAATAGGAACTTTTACTTATCTCCAATAACATTCAGTCATTATATGTGACAAAGGGACAAATTGCTTTGATTTGCTTGACCTTCAGTATCAGTGTTTGTCTGGTTTAGATGAGATATATATATAGCCAGTCATGAATGGCATAGCTTGGGTTTACTACAGATCTGTTTAACGAGACCTTGACCAGCTTGTCCAGCAATTATGCAATCGGTGACAAATCACAAATCCAAGCCTAAAGGATAACTTTGGTATTTTTCAACCTGGAACCTATTTTCCCATGTTTTTGTGTCTAAGTGACTAATGGGGACAACACTTTTTGAAACGGGTCCAGTATTGAGGGAAATCGCTGTAACCGGCAGCCGCCAAACAAGCTGCGAGGGCAGTGAGCAGCGTCAATGTAATGTTACGTCCACTAAAAGTGCTTGTTTTTGCCACTGACAGGCTCAGATTGTTATAATAAGTGTCTGACAACATTACAGAAAGGACCCTACAAAGAAATAAAACATTTTTTCTTACCTTTCGCTTGATCAGGTCTGTTTGTTATCGTGTCCAAGTCCCGCTCAAGGAGAAGTCTACTTGTGAAATCTGAATATTCGTATATTCGTAAATAAATACGGACAGCCATCAAATTCAAAGACCTCATCTACATTGTTGAATTCATCTAAATATTCAACCATGACATTGAAAATCGACGCTTTCTGTACTCCAACACAACAAACTCTGTCCACGCGAGATTTCAGATCGAGACTTCTCCTTGAGCGAGACTCTTTCCATAATATCAGACACTTATAATAACAATCAGAACAGAACAGAGTCATGGCAAAAACGAACACTTTTAGTGGACGTAAATGGCGGTGCCAGCTTGCCCCAATGGCGTCATATTGCAGCCTGTGAGCAGCTGCATAATATCAGATTGTGAATGAACTAATATGCTGAACCTTATCATCTCCTAACACACACTGTAGCAAGCTAATGAACCCCGGCGCGACACAAACAAACTGCAGCCAGCCGTTTCAGTGAGGATATTCACACTAACATCGAGGAAACAGGAAGTAAAGCAGGCAGAGCTACTTTGTATTAAAGATAGGATCACTTTGTTTCTGTTTTCCATTATGTAGCAGGCCTCTGTTGTGCTGCTTTTTGTTAAATTGCCAATTTAACTTCATAATTTAGTTCAATGCTGAATAGAGGAACAGAAGTACATGTAAGTACTATTCACAAGTTAATATAAAGGCCACTTGTTTTTTTTTTCTCAGGGAGAAAGCTGAAGGAAATACCATGACCATGAATGAAAGATTAGAACGGTTGTGTTGTTTTTGCCTTGAGATACAAGGTGTAGTCCTCGTGACATTAAGATGGAATGATGTTGAGGTTTGTGCAACACTGAATATTCTGTCACTGTTTGCAGAGTCACTTTTGAAAAAAGTCAGTTCATGTGATGAGCAAAAGAGGGAAAGCATGCTGCTGGGCCTTTTCAAAGATGCCCCACTGCAGACAATGCTGCATTGTTTCACATGAAAGGATGCAGTGTGATAGTTATAATTATGACTCAAGGGGGATCAAGCTTTTTCTCTCACCAAGTTATTTTATCTTGGTTTCACTTTAAAAAGCAAGTCACCAGAAGTTAGAGTGATAATTACCCTTATCTTTTTTTATGCATGTTATTCATGCATGCTAGTTTTTTTTATCTTCGTTTCAGTGCCATGTTTAGAGTGAACATATCTGAGCTGCTCTGAGATAAGGTGAGGGTAATGTACCATAGCAGACCCCAGTTCACTGAGGAGAATGACATCTGCTGTTTGGGGGCATTATATAGGGAACTGAGAGATCACCCCACATAATCTCAAATCTCATTACCTAACTGGCTGCTAGCTTACTCCGGGGCTCTGCTGTATAGTATTAGGTTCTGTACAACATGTAGTTCAGGAGTGAGCACCACAGGGAGTCATAGCACTGAGGTGAATCATGACAAACGGATATTACACGCCGCATTGAAAAGCTAATAATGTCTCAAGGTCGGTCCTTAAATTTGTATCAGGATTCTACGTAATGACGTTAAAGACGTCCTGAGAGTTTTGAGTGTTACCAGGCCTGCGCTGTGGGAAAAAAGTTTTTTTTGTTTTGCCTGCAATAATAAACGATACACACATAGGAAGTGGGAAGTTCTCACAGGGTCCCTGTGCTCCTTTTCCCCCTAATCTCCCTCCATCCCACACTGCTTATGAAGTAATGGCCTTTCCAGACCCTCTTTAAAAAGATTGTGTTTACTGTGAGTGACCTCTCACCAAATTACCAGCTGTGGCTCTGGGCTCTGGCTCTGTGTTTTGTCTTTCCTCAGGGACCCCTCCTCCTTCTCTTCCTCCTTCTATGAGACTCTTTAACTCCACCCCCCGCTACACACCAACATCTCCATTCACCTCTCCACCTTCCTTATCGTCTGATGGTATTCCGTGGTGGGGAAAGTGTAGGGCTCCTGATAACGGACTGGCCATGAGCACTTATTTCACAATAGAAAGTTATTGCTTCCGTACCAGACGGTGTACAGTTTGCTTTGCTATTTTAGATTGAAAATGTTTTTTTTTTTTTTCTTTTAAATTTTACTGTATTGTGAAGTGTTGAATAACTTAACAATGACAGCATTTGAAAAACCCTCCAAAAGGCGGTGCTTCTTTCTCTGGCTGGATCTGTTAAGTGCAAAGTGCTGACAGCATCTTTTGACAGCTTTTACTACCTGCCTGCTTTCATGATTATGCTTATTGACTTCACAATATTGAGTCACTTTTCACACAAGTATGTTGTTTGAAATTATATGCAATTATTGAAGAATTTTTTACCAGGATTTGTTTTATTTATTTGCACAATTATTTGGTTATAAAATACAGATAGTAGGAGAAAACAGTAATTTCAGTGCAGGAGAGGAAAGACTCCTCCCCTATTTAAACAAATAAAACAATACATTATTACTAGGGCTGTCAAAGTTAACGTGATGACGCAAATTCGTTTTACCGCCACTAATTTCTTTAACACAACTTGAAATTTTTAGGTTGTAGTGGGCTCAGTTTTAAAGCTAGAGTGAAGATACTGGCATCATATGAAACTAGAAGACCTAATGAATCTATTGGTATCAACCATGTCATCGTGGCAAAGGACGCAAAATAACGCTCTAAATTTATGCCAAATTTTGGCAAGGAAAAACTGGCATTGCCATTTTCAAAGTGGTCCCTTGACCTGAAAATGGATTCTAGGGGTACCCATGAGTCTCCCCTTTACAGCCCGAGATCCGATCCGCTATCGGTGCATCCCTAGTTTTAGCACTGGATTTGGGAAAAACTGACTTTGGACTGTCTTAGACCATAGGAATAACGGATGAATTTAGAGAATGGGCGTAGTTCCCCTTTAAGAAAATGATTACAATCTAAATGTGAGGCTCCTCAGTGTTTTACATGGAGGGAAATGTGGGTTATTTCATGCCTTTGCCTGTAACTGCCATTGTCGCTGCGTTCAACTGACAAGCATGATTCTCGGTTGAGTCAGCTCTGCAGAAGTAAGGTGTGGTTTTGAAACCAGTGTTATTTGAAATGTAAAGCAAACACAGGAGAAGCACACAATTAAATTAGTGAGGTGGGAGGATTCCAGATCCTTCTCTTGTCTCCTCTTGTTGTTTTAGAATCACATCATCACCAGCATCATTATGACAGTTAATCATTCATGATTAAAACCCATCATGCTAATTCAGCATACTTCCTCTAGTCTTTGTCTTAGTTCCTGAGCTCCCAAAGTGAGTGCATGCATGCTGCCGTGTGTTGCAGTGCACTGTTGGCCCCACCCACAGGTTCATGTCTGCACAGGGAGGTAAAGCTGCTTACCTTTCTGCTCATGACCGCGGGGGGAAGTGTGCACTCACCCAAACTGTGAGCCGGAGCTCTCAGAGACGCAGCGAGGGGGCAGACGGGATTTAGGTAGAGGGGGACAGATTGCTGATGTCACAGCTCGGGCGTGGCGTTAAAAGGTGGGCCATTTGAAGCCGTGCCGATGTAGAGTTTAGTCTGTGTGACTACTCATGGGAGATACACAGCAGAATGGAAATTATTTGAGCAGAGACGACCTTAGGCAGAGAGGTAAGAGTGTGGAATGAAGTGTTGGCAAACTGAGAGGAAAAGCAGGTCTGTCACACCTGCTCTCTCCAAAACGTCTGCTTCTTTCTCCTTGTAATGTCTATATAGTATTATCTTTACAGCACAGCAGAGCTCTCACTGACTTCCTCTAGAAGTGTTGGACCTTGAAATAGTTTTTAAATATTTTGATTCAGACTGTTAACAGTCTGTGTGTTTTGTCTTGAAGTGGAGGGTGTGTTGGGCATGTTTGAGCCTGTACATTTGACTGTATGGCAAACCGCTGCTGGTAGAGTTCTAGGAGTGTTTCGGTCATTGGAGCATTGCATTGCTGCTCTTGTTTCTTAAAATAATTGGGGTGTTGGCTGAAAGTGTGACTCTTTCAAAACTTGTTTGTTTCTTTGTACATGAGCCCACCACCACCACCACCACCACCACCACAACCATTCCCTAAGGGGTCGTCCTGCCACCCAGCAGCTGCTAACATACCACATTAGGCATTTCTGCTAATCCTCTACCTTCTCAGAAAGTCAAAGGAAAGTTTCTACCAATGCTCTGGCCTGGTTTCTTCTCTGGGCCGCTCCCACCTGCTCTGTGCTACTTCTAGATCCAGGATCTGCCTGAAGGGATTTTAATTGATTGGGTGGTGCATGGGGAAAAATATATAGAAGTGACTGAAATGTTTCTGCTAAAAGTCGCGCCAGCTGGAACAGAGTGTAGTGGAATGTAGGGAATTTGGATATTCCTTCATTCAGCTGCTCGACTGCTGCTGATATTACGATTATTCTCATAATTTTTGGCTACTTACGTATAACAAAGCACAGATATGTATTTCCACTATTCCTCAAACTGTCTCTTTCCTGTGTCTCTCTCTCTCTGTCATTCTGCCTTTTTTCACACATAAGCACAAAAGTATTTGAAGTATTTTTACATGAGGAGCAGCATCTGGATATACTGGCTTTTTGTTTTCCTTTTAGCATTTTGAGCTTTGTCAAATGGGAGTTTCTTTTCACAACATCATGGCGTGCAGTACTTATTTATCACAGTGCATATTTGTGTCCGAGTCCGTTTGTTTGCGCTGCCGGAGCTCACAAGATCACCGTATGATGAAACATAACAAATGGCCCAATGACAACAGGCCTGTTATTTCCTGCTAGCCTGTGATCACGTCTGTCAAGCATGTCCTCTGCTATTCAATGGGCTTGTTTGTTTGTGAGCGTACCGACCTCCCAGGGAAACCCTGTGAATGAGGCGTCAGCACAGTCAAGCTTCAACACGTCTCCTCTCATTCAGCAACACATCCTGGGCTTCTGCCTGGATGGCACAAACAAACCGGCCTGTGTGTCCGCGTCTGTCACCTGCTCGAGGTGTCTCGATAAAATCACTGATGACACAGCTGTATCTACTGGGCTGACCCTGAACCTGAGGCATCGCTAATGTGTGTTTTTTTCCCATACTAATTTATTCAAATATCACTTGACAGCAGTATCAATTGAATAACTTACAAGGCTCAGTTTTAGAGCATGTGTAAAATGTGTGGAAAAGGAAAGAGTTTCTGTGCTAAAGTATTATAATCCACGTTGCCAAATGGGGATGCCAAATAAACAGCCAGAACCCTGAAATCAGGACTTTGTACCCAGTAGAGACCACAGTGTGGATGTCTGTTTTTAGCTAGTCTGTCTGTTGACATATATGCAGGGAATTCATGGCATTTATGCTCATATTTGATGGTTCCACACCTACAATCTGTAAATTATTGTTCATCTAACACTCCCTGGTTGAGAAGGATTACTTTTCAACACATCAATACATAAAAAAGGGGATGTAAGAAAATATTGAGTATTATGATATTATGTTATGTGATACTGTATTGATTCTCAAAACACTATTGATTTTTAATTAATAGTTTACATGTAAAGATTAGAATTACAATTACAATACTTATAATATATTTCCAAAGATATGTGCCATCTCAGTGTATGTGTCCTCTTTGAAGTAGTGCTGTGATGTTGGATGTTACAGGGACTGTGATAAATGTAAATGCAGATCCCACCGTTCTGATTGCATAAAAAAGTTGACTTTTTTTTACTCGTATTTTATGCATATGGTGGTATGTACTTTACATTATAAGTTTTCCTAAAATTAGATAAAAACAATATTAATATATTGCCTTACTTACAGTATCTTAATATATTATAATATATTGAATTGTAACCCCTGTGTGCCGCATTGTAACGCCAGATGGTTGCCAATACACAGCCCTAATATAAAAGCACCGCTGCTGATCCCTAAAGGTGGCAGTGATACAATTACAGTGGAACAGTTACATCCCATACTACTGTATGATCGTGTTGGATAAAATGAACAACATACCAACAGTTAAGCTGTTTTTACACCATTCAGGGTGCTGCTCTTGGGAGCCTCTGTGTACTTTATACAAACATACATATATGTACAAATGTTCTGGAAATCAGTCTGTTCAAATTTGCAAATCTATGTGTGAAGTGGAAATGTGGTTGTGTGGTAATATCAATCAGTTTTATACAATGCATATCAACAGCAGATGTCATTGGAAATTCTGCCTCGAGTGAGTTTTTCTAGTGGACAAAGTTGATGATCTCACTTAAAGCGGCATTTTAGGATGAACATGAAACAAAAATCAGATATTGAATACAATAGACACACACAAGCAGATGCAGATTTGCTCCAGGTTGTGCTAGTGGAGTCACACAGCTTGTCTTAGTGGTGACACGCACACGACTAGCAGTTTGGAAATATGGGCCAAAGTGGACAGAGATCCTCTGGGGAGCATGAGCATGTTTAAGTTTTATGATGATTTTTATGGATTTAGAAAAAATGTAACGTGTCAACATGAAGCTCAGCCATCAGCAGACTAACAACAAGACTTTTGTGTAGCTAATTCTAATTAATTGGAGATCAAAAATGTTTAAAGACATGTAGATTTTGAACCTAATCATTTTTATAACAGATTGAAATGTCTTATCACCGGCTCCAAAATGTAAACAGAACTGTAGGAGTAATTATTGTTGATTAGTAATCCTGGTGTGTTTTTACCAAAAGGGGACTTGGGTAATCCCTTTGTTGCTAACTATTATTTTCTCTAACTGGAGACATACAGTCTATACATGTGGATGTGTCAATACTGCATCAAGGTCACAAGCAGCCCTCTTTCTCTTCCCTCTGAAGTCTCCCGCCTTTAAGCCAGCGCCGCACTGGAACAGGTTTTGTTAGGTTTGTTAAGTGAAACTGATGACAGGCAGATAGAGGCATTTACTCTTCGTTTCAGTCATCCAGATTTCAGTCATCCAGATCAGTGAAATTGAAAAACAAATTTTTTAAGTAAACAATGAAAAGACAGATGAACTCCAAAACAAGCTGACAGACAGCCGTGAGAATGAATGTATCAAGAAAACCCAACCCAACATCGTTCTGGCTAACATGTTGTCACCATGCAGTTTTTTGCCACATGACAAATGTTAAGTCTATTATTCACTTCTAACTCTTGTTGGTCTCCAGCAACTCCTGAGAAAAAATGTCTTACATTTGCTCACTAGATGTTCGTCTGTATTATTTTATATTGTTTGGTAAAAAGTGGCTACCACTGGAAACCAGGTTGATGAGAGTGGTAAAACCGAACCATACAGTAAATTTGTGGACTGTACAACTAGAACAATGAGCTAAAATTGGCTAAGAAGCTCCATAGAACTTTGATTCATAAGTACGTGATAGTCTTGGCCACGATGTCAAGGTCAAGGTAAACTTTATTATACTAAATAGGGAAATCCGGTGGGGGTCAAGGTGAAGAAGTACCCAAAACAGTCATACAAACAGATATAAATTCAAATATACAACACGCAGTCCACTCTTCACACACCCACGTATGCATACACTCACATTGAGAGCATTTCCAAGCACCCTCGCTCTAGCATGCGATAACACACACACACTAATGTAGAGACAAATAAACATAGAGTCATCTGATCACACCCAACGTCTGACCCCTTTCAAATGAGTCATTTGATTAATGCAGCTTTAAGTATAATGCAAACTTTATACAATGAAGATCCGGCGGACATCTCAAATCCTATAACAGGACACCTCAAACAAGGATCTGGTTGGCAGTTTAATTAACTGCTGTTCTAATAGGGACTGGCTAAATATTGAACTACAGGTAACCATAGCAACAATACTTCTGCTCCATTACAAACCAATGATGTTAGACTAAAGGCCCATGGTGACGCTGGTTAGGTTAGCATACTTGGATATTAACTCTAAAGGACAGATTTCTCCTTGGTTGCACATATTTGTGTCGGCTGTGGCTCAGGAGGTAGAGCGGGTCGTTCTTTAATCACATGGTCATGGGTCCTTGAGCTCATGATGCTGCAGTGCCTTTTTCTGCACAGTTGATTGGAAGGTACTACAGATGTTTCCTGCATGGCAACGACTCACACTTATCGTTTCACTTATGAGTTTTACCGGCACAATCCGATTTAGTAAATCACTAGTTTGAAACTATAGTTACTAAGAAGTTAGGAAGGGCTTTGCACACAAACTAATGGATTAGGCTACGTACTAGATTTAGGAATAGCTGCCACAACAGGGGTCTCTAGGAGACACGAGACGGTTCACATTTATTCCTTTCGGTTTCTTTCTTTCTCGGAAGTTGTTACTGAACCAGAATCAACAAAAAATAAACAGTTCACAGTATTTGGGTTTGCTTGTAATCGCTGTGAGGCTTTATCATCCTGGCTACTGGTGCTATTATTATTAAAGATGAACAGATAAACTAGTGTGTTTCTGTTGTGTCCCGCTGCTTAGGCTACTGCTTGTTTGTTTTTCCTGTTGTCTGTCTTCGTGCAATTTCTCAAATTAGTGTACTGTCTGCTGTCTGGCTGATGATCAGATAAAACAGCACACATTATGCACATGCTTGGATTGCAAAGCCTGGCATGTAGACCTAGTTGCTTCAGGAATAACATACAGTATAACAATAACATTGTAGATTAAACGGTGGCTGTGTCGGAAATTGTCTTGTTCACATTCCACTAGAAAAGCCATGTGTTGTAGGCTAGTGCCATTTGTCAGAAAACATGATTTTGTTAGTGACCACCACTTCATTTTACATTGCATTGTGGCATATTTCAGTTTATATATTTATAAGATAAGTAACACATTTTGATGGAGAAGTAACACATATAAAATGGCAGACAAATACAGTATAATGGTGAATGATTTCAAACACATCCTGAGTCTTGGATGTCTTATAGCGGTAGCTACTTTACCAATAGCATGTTAAATATTAGCTACCTGTTCTGTGGGTGCAGCTAGTTTGCGTAACACTCACCACTTTCAAACTCCACAAACTTAGAAAAAGTTTGTGTGAATTTTTCCTTTCGAACATGTCATCCTTTCTATCTATTTATTTATTTTACCTTTAACCTGACAACCTGGCCAAGAGGCAGCGACAGAAGGCAAGGCGAAACAAGATATTAGAATATAGAAAATAAATACGACTAGTGCAATAAAACAGACACAATTAAAACATCACAATATATACAGTGTATACAAGACTAGACTGCAGAGAGGCAAATTCAGAAGCAGGTGCAGTGATCAGAAACTACCGCTGGTAATGAGTTGTTAAAGGAGGATAACGGGATGAGGGTGTGGAGTTTTTCGCATCTTTTGCAACTCATTCCAGTCACTAGAAGCAGCAAACTGGAATGAGTGACAACCACAGGAGGTGCAGACTTTTGGAATGACCATAAGAAGAATTTTGTAGCTCTCTGTTTAGCTTAAAAAAGGCCTTAAAATGTAAAATGATTAAGGATTAAAGTGTAAAATGATTAAAATGTGAAATAAGTAATGATTACAATTTAGAGTAAATTTGTTTCTTTTCTTTGTAATGCTGATATTCTGGGTTATTTTATGGATTGTATAGGACAGGCAAAAATAAGCCTTGGGGCTTCAGCCTATTTCTTTTTCGGTCATTGATTATATGAATGTTGTTGTTTTGTTCGTTTTGATGTTTGACCGAAATAAACTATTCATTCATTCATGTTGCTAGAACGTAAATTGCGGTTACTGTTGGAGCTATTGAGTAGTGAGAGGATATATGGACAGGTTTTTTCCAATGATAGTCTTGTGTTAAAGGTCCCATATTGTGCTAATTTTCAGGTTCATACCTCATACTTTTTTGGTTCATACACTATTTTGTGTTTCTACTAGAACATGTTTACATGCTGTAATACTCACAAAAACCTTTTATTTTCCCCATACTGTCTTCCTGAATATGCCTCTATTTACCCTTTGTCTGAAACACACGGAATTTTGTTGCTAGGCAATAGTTTGGGTCCATGTTTACTTCCTGTCAGCTGATGTCATTCACATTCACTGCAACTGGAAATAAACTGGGACACATTTAGAATGTGAAATGGTCTAAATATTGTAGATTTGTGACATCACAAATGGACAGAAATCCTGACACAGTTTTTTAGTATGGGCTGTGTGTATTTCTCCATGGATTGAGCATTTCAATACTTTCACAGTATTTATATAGCACTTAAACCTGCTTTATAATCACTCACTTTTTACAATGTGGGACCTTTAAAATTACACTTTTAAAGGTGCAGTGATGAGGTTGCTGAAGAGGACCTGCTCTGTACGTAGATATAAACAGTTCATTCTAAGCTAAGGAAAACACAACAATTCGTATTTTCAGGTGATTACACACTAAAGAAAACATACTTATTAATATTATATTCTGTTTCTGCCAATAGATCCCCCAGAATGCTACACACTGTTCCTTTAAGACTGACTGATCCAGGCATAATATCTAATCTTTGAAAAAAACATTTCAGCAAACATGATAGAGACATGAATATACATGATGATGGCTTGTCAGGTTGTGCTGATGTAATTTATTACTTTATAATATGTATGACATACCCTATAGCAAATACTGTATATTGACTTCATATCTACAGACTATGGTAACTCTGAATCAATTTATAAGTATGTGTCTTTGTATGTGTGTGTGTGTATGTGTTTTCATATATGTCATAGTCTCAGTGTTTAAGAACAGCCGCCCCCATAGCAAGACTAATAATCCTTTGCTAGACGTGCCTCATGGAGCCTGTGACCTTGCATTGCTCGGATTCCTCTGTTTGAATAAGCAGCGCCCCCACCAGAGACTTTACACGCTAGAATTCGAGGCATCGGGTCTGCAAATACCTGCTTTATCTAGGTGCTGACTGAATGATGTGACACTTGAATGTCTCTGAGGTTATTGATTCCTTGTCCCCACTGAGCAACTTGATAACATTGCAGTACAATAGTGTGACCTCAGCTGACTTGATGTGAACTTGTGTTTACTTTGTTATCATGCCATCTGCAGCTTTTTCATTTCAAGTAAACGGTAACACGAAACAAAATTTGTTACAGCTAGTCTGAAAACCTTATAATAATCAAATCCATTGTTTTGTTTACCGACAGCAGGTTTTTATTGTTCACCGCCTCTCGGGAGCATTACGAGAATGGTGTAATTATCTGAAATGCGTCACAGATTTACTGTGTATGACTGTCCAACAGATGGCCAGCTGACAGAAAACCTTGGGATGAATGAAATCAGTGGTATATGCAGTATATCTGGCTTTTTCTTCTGGTTTTGTGTGGCATACCTGGTCTGTAACTCTCACACTGTATTGACACAGTTTCCTGGAATGCTGAGCCAAGACAAACACTCAGAAACACCCTTCAAAAAATGAAATGTCATAGTTAGTCATACTGAAAGCAAAACCCTATCACACCAAGTGATGTTCACTAATGCACAGGGTGTTGCCTCCACACTACACTATAAATCCATTTTTACCACAACATAGCCTGTGCTATAAAACCCGCTGTCTAGAGACTCGGTCTTGCGTCTTGTTATCTCTCACATGTCTCTCCATTCTCAGGCTTTCCTTCAGGCTCATTGAGTAAATCTGTCCACTTGGTTGTCTTGTGACTTGTTTGCAAAGTGGACTTGAGCTCTTTCATGTAAAAGCCTCACTGCTTTCTCAAACCTGAGGAAGAAAGGATTCCTTTCATGCTGTCTGCTGCACTTTGATTTTCAATCAGATTATTGTCTGAGAAAGCAGAAACAATTTCAATGACATTTGGTTTTTTAAAAATGCACGTAAGAGGAAAACCATTCCCAGTCATCTCTAAAGTATTAATTTGTCTGGCTTGCGTCAAAGTTTACAAATGCTGAAGCAACTCTGAGAATAATTTACACTTTCTCTTCCAACTGCAGGGTGTCGACCAAAAGCAAAGCACCAACCCCGCCAGGACTGAAAAAGTTGGACTCCCCCGGTTTCTCCCAGTGGTACCCAGGAACCCTTCATTTAACCATGGACCAGAAGGAGAACCTCATTGATAAAGACCTCTCTCTGGTCGTGGTTCTGCCTGGCGGAGTAGAAGAAATGACCACAGTCCATGGAAGGTAGAGCACTGTGATGCAATTTGAGCAAGAACGCCATTGTGTATTTTTTTTTTCTGAACAATTTCAATATTGCATTTAAAGCTGCAGGCGGTAGCTTTGAGCAAATATGAACTAAAACTGCCACTATAAAAAAAAAATCATGTTACTCTGTCTCCTCCTAGTGCTCCTAATGGCATTTACAAGTTTCCACTGTGCCCGAACAATAACAACTGTACTGTTTAGCTGTAAAATGAGAAAGTTTGTGACTCGGTGGCCATATTGAAAACAGTCGAGCCAAAACCAAGCACCGCCCACCGGCCGGAGAAAACTTTTTTTTACAGCTAAACAGTACACTACAAGATGTTTCTGATTTTTTTTTTTTTTTTTAGAGAAATAGGCATTACAGTAACAGAAAATTAATCCATATTTGATCAGCGCTGCCTAGTTTGACCGTTTGATCGGAGTTCACAAGTTTCGCCAGCAGTGATTGACAGCTGCTGTAGAGACTGCTTGGCTCTGATTGGTTTTCCTTTGGCGCTGGGAAATCATACATTGGGAGCACTAGGAGGACACAGTGAAACATGATTTTTTTCACAAAGTATCTGTCTCATGCACTACTGTCAGGATATAGGACACTTTTATAAAAATAACTTTTGATCACATTTGCTCAAAGTTACCGACCGCATCTTTAAACATCATGACGTGAGATTACATCATCACATAAAGTGCAGTTCCAGTTAGGTTGAGTCAGACGGGCGGCGCAGCCTAATGTGTGGTTTTAATTAATATTTGTACACTCGATTGCAATTTTTTCATTTTTGTTCCCTCACCAAATGATTCAAGTCAAGATTAAAGCAGATTTGCATCTCAAACTCTGAATATTATCTCCTGATTACGTGCTATGGTGCAATAAGGACAGTCAAATCTTCAGCTAGGTCTGGACCACCTACCGATCAACATCTGTCAATACCTCCAGGTCAAAGTTTTCTAGAATAAAGTCTGTGTGTCCTTCTATGAGTCTACTCACTCACACAGCTCAGACTTTCCATCAACAGCGTTTACTCAAGATATCATTATCTTTCTCACAATGCATACCGTTTACAAAACGTTCTTTCCTGGGTGTCTTTTGCACCTTGGCCTCTTGAGTAACGACTGAGACCAACACAAAATGAAAGGATTAAGCACTGAATTCTTCGCCTTCTTTTCTCCCTCTAAACCCTTTCTAAGTGCCTACACAACCGAGTTAACGCTTTATTTTGAGGATTAAGTTGAAGGCGTTATGTTTAAACTGTATTATCAGTGTACCCGACTACTGTTGCTACTGTAACTTACTGTAAATTAGCTCCGTATCGTTTGAACACATTCTGCACAGCTCCTATAAATTTTAACTTTTATTTTATATCCATGTCTTTTTTTCTCTAAACAATAAGAGCTGCAATGATTAGTCGCATAATCTGTTAACTATGTCAATTCATATATATATTTCCTTGATTTTTGATCATAATGTTCTATTTTGCATTATGTAATTACCAGATGTCATCACTTTAGTTGCTGTTTTATCGTGTCCTCCATGTCTTTCAGCAAACCCCTAATGGATCTGTTAGTGACGCTTTGTGCAAAGTATCACCTGAACCCATCGAGCCACACCTTAGAGCTGGTCACCGCCAAGAAGAACAAGACCAAGCTCAAGCCCAACGCCCTCATAGGAACTTTGGATGCAGAGAAGATCATACTTAAACCTAAAGGGGAGGATAAAAACAAGAAGACAGGTCCTCAGATGCCTGAGGTACATTAAACACGTCATGACACCATGCGGTAAACACCACTAATTGCTGTTCATGTTGAGTAAACAGCTTTGTTTTCTTCTCCAGGCAACTGTTCGGATGGTGATAAACTACAGGAGGACGCAGAAGACTATTCTACGAGTCAGTCCTCGAGTTCCCCTGGCTGATCATCTACCAGCCATCTGTGAGAAATGTGAATTTGACGTGGAGACGACAGTTCTGTTGAGGGGTGTCCACTCGCTGGCCCCTTTGGACCTGTCCTGCTCTCTTAATGATTATGCAATAAAGGAGGTTTATGCAAGAGACACTAAAGGTAAGAACGAATGCATTTAAAACAAATCAAACCTTGCTGCATGATATTTTAGCACATTAACCATGCCGTGTTTGCCATGCTGTACCTAATCAGCTCACTTGTTATTGCTAAATCTAAAATGTCATGCTTGTTGGCTTTGCAGGGCCTGCTTCTCCTTCTCCTGTGTGTCCAGCCTCACCGACGCATGCAGGTATTTCAGTTTGTATGATTGATATCAACAGAGCTGTCATATTTTCTAACCATTGTTATCTTACAACTGTGTGTTTATTTTTTTTTAGGAACAGTCATGCCAGGCAAAGATAAAAATCAGAAAGAGAAAGAAAACAAAGGCCTCTTCAGCAAGTTTCGAAAAAGCAAGAAGAAATCTGACCAGGTAACGCAGTATTTTCTGAGTTGTATGAGGAGGTAACTCTAAATGTTCAGAGGGAGGTTTGTTGACTTTGGCTTGCCATTGGTTGACGTGCACTCTGTTGTTTGGGAACAGGCCTCTTATCATGTCCTGATTGGGTGTTTGTTCTTTAAAGGCAACGACGGCCAGTGCCCCAGCTTCTCCTGTGCTTGTGAGCAAGCCTCGACCTCTCAGCATGGCCCTACCTAGCTCCAACTCGTCTCCGCACGGCTCCCCTACGCTACCCGGCGACGTGCCAAAGAAGAGACGTGCGCCCCAGCCCCCAATTGCCATGTCTCAGTTTTTCCCCTCGGACCTCAGCACCCGCCGGAGACTCCACTCTGCACCTACACTGGACAGCGACCAGGTGAGTGAATATGAAGACATTTCTGGTGATTTCTGTGTTGCGGTGCATTGAGTATATAACTTAATTAAATGTTGGTATGCACCATAGATGGCTGGTTTTAGTCGTGGGTCCTCAGCAGAGTCTTCACTGAAGAGAACCAAACGCAAAGCTCCTCCACCGCCCACATCCCCTTCTGCTGGTGTCCAAGAAACAGTTCCTCTGGATGAAAAGTTGCAAGGTTTGTCTTTCTTTACATTTTGTGAGTTTTTCATGGGTGGGGTTCTTTTTTTAAATCATACATTTAGATTGTTTCACTGCTGCGTTGAAAGAAAAATATTGCCTGTTCTGTGATGTTTGTCATGTGTACTTTGGCCTCAAAGACAAAGACAGGTATTTCCAAACCTAGTTTTTATTTGATGTGACTCTTATGCCCCCTAGTGGTCAATGTTGCTCATTTGAAACAGCCGTGTTAGGATACATGATCATGGGCACTATATGTTGGTCAGAGCATGGAAAATCATTCATCTAAATCTAACTTTATGTTTATATTTGCAGATTGTGCATTTAAAAATGTGTGCAGCCCTAGTTGTGCTTGTATGTTCTCTATACTGCCTCTTTCATTCATTTGGTGTTTCAGCACTTCAGTTTCGTCTGCCTGTTTTTCCGGTGTCTAATTACTCTCTACCTCTTTTATCCACATGTGTTAACATGCTCAAGGCATTTCAGTACTTTGTCTCCTCTTTTTTAATACATAGACTCACTTTATCTAGTTAGAAATCAAGGTGCTTTTTCCACATACCTGTAAAATGTCTTTCTATGCTGACAAAACAGTCATTTTTGTTATATTCCAGATTATTGTAGGTTCTGGTATTTTTCCCTAGTTGAGTATAATTAACTTGCTTTGACATACTTTCCTGTGATTGTGTGGACACATCTGACCCTCACTGTATTGTCCTGTGAGGGAAGCTCCACCCGTCCTGTATACAAAGCAATTTCAAGCAAAAACAAAGAATATTAAAATTAACTGAGGTTTGATCAACAAACATAAGCGATTTATTTTGGCTTACATTACTGAAATGATAAAAGTGGGAGGAATATTAAGACTTACAGCCTTAAAAATGGGATTGTGTCTTTATTTTCTTCTTTTAAAAGGTCAGTTCACACAGATTGCAAAGGAAGCATTGATGGCATCTAGTCATGCATTTAGTTGTGGTTTTATTTGCTGAGGTGAGTGGAAGGTGAGGCGCTCACAGTATTGAAATTACTATCCAGAAACAATATCCGTGTTAGTGTGGACAATCCATAGTAGAAAATACTGAAAACTATCCACAGCAAGGTCTGAGTTTTCCTATGTAACCAGGATAGTGTGTCTCTTGAGTTTCTCAACTACTTTTAACACCACAAACAAAATTAACTAGACTAATTAGACATTTAGTCCTGTATATTCCACATAACAGTGTTCTTTCTTGCCTATTTTCCTTTAAATTACTGTCTATATGCCAGTCTTTCTTTTTCTCGTGTTTCTTTATATATTTTACTTTTACTGTGTTGTTAAGAAAATACCTCAACTCCTTTGGTACTCATAATCCCCTGACTACTGCATCTCCCAGACCTCATTAATAGAAAGAGTAATTATCCCAGACGTTTTACGACTGCTGTCTACATGTATATACGCAACTATTTCCTTCCTCCGATTGCTCCTCATTTTTCAAACACTTGAGTTCACAGAGAAAGATCACTTCCTCTGCTGTTTCCTCAACAGCCTCGTGCTGCTCAGTACATCTAGAGATCAGAGGCTGAGAACAGAGACAAGCTGCTGTTTTGTTTAAGTAGCCTTGAAAGTCCCGCTCCTCCGTGATGCACTTCCTTTAAGTGCTAAATGAAGAACTAGACAATAAGGGAGACTGAGATTGAAAAGATTAAGTGGAATTCATTCATCAGAAGAAAACCTATTTTATTGGAAAGGGTGAGGGAGATGAATACAGTTGGGTGCTTGGTTTCTCATGTATATGGTGGGAAACAAATAATTAAAATAAATAAAAAAAATAATAACTTAAAAGCAGTTAAAGGACAATTTTTTGAAAGATTTTCCTGCCATTTCCAAAAGTCACATTAACAATTGTGTATACATTATAGCCAACACATTAGATAGATAGATTTAATGTGATGTTGGATGCTCCACTGATCACCTAGCAACAGTTTACTTATAATGCCAGGTATGGTAAACGTGAATGATTTTACATGACTTCTTCTTTCTGCTGTTGTTTTACAGGGGTTGCAGCAGCTGCTAACGCACTGGAGGAGATCATGGAGCAAGAGGAGAGCACTGCCTCTGTAAAGTCTGCAACTGCTAGTGATGCCCACGGAGAGGACGGCAGCCTCAACATGTCTGCTGAAGCTTCGTTGCATTCCCCGTCCCCAGATACCGACATACTGAGCACGATGTCCACGGAGGGAAATGGGGAAGATCAGTCTTGTGATCTGTCCTCAGATGGCAAGTACGAACTCTAGTGTGACTCCTCCAGCCTCAGCCATGTTTTAACATTAGTATTAGCAATGCTTTTAATTCCCTCTCTTTGTTGGACTTTTTTTTACAGTCGACTGCAGAGCGCGGCGGATGACTCTGCAGCTCTGGGTGATGCGAGGACAACTAATGGCACTGAGTCGTCTGAACTGACAGATAATAGTGGGTTTGCACTTGGATTATAGTGGTGTTGTTCATATCTGTGTTGCTCCTACTAATGTATTTCTCTAACTTTGCCTTACTATGCCAAAGTTCAAGTGATTTTTGAAGAAAGAAAAGTCAACACACCGGTCTCACATTACAAATGTTCTTTTGTGTACAGATAGTGGTCCATGTCCAGTTGAAGAGTCTACACCTCAAAGTGTTGACGTTGATTGCAGTACTGTACCCAGCAGCCTCCCTCCGCCCGTGATGCAGGATACAGAAGCACAGGCCTCCGTTCAGGCAGAAACCCTCGGGGAGCAGACTGACAGGTTGGAGAGCCAAGCGGCCACCAGCACATCATGCCCCGCTGGAGAGGATGCTCAAGTGCAAACAGATTTCACACCGCTACCTGTGCCTCCACAACAACAACACACGGACGAAGTCCCTTCCTCGACTGCCTTTGAATCAGCGGGGAAGAAAGATCTGGCCGCTGCTACGGAGGAACACGCCTTATCCCACGCCTCGGAGACCTCATCGTGCCAAGACTCGACACCAAGTGCTCCTGCCGCGACAAAGGCGCCTTCTATTTATGCCACAAACTCTGAGCCAAAGCCCAAGCCTTCCAACGAGCTTACGAGGGACTACATCCCTAAGGTGGGGATGACGACGTATACCATCGTGCCTCAGAAATCTCTGGAGAAACTGAGATATTTTGAAGTTGCACTGACATTGGAGGCGCCTCCTGCAGCTCCAGAAGACGGACTGAACATCGGGTCTCTTCAGTTGGAGGAGGGCACGGCGCCGGGGGGACAGACGGAGGTCTCAAAGGAAACAAGTGAGCTGCACTCTACTATACCCAGGGAAGACTTACTGACTAGCACTACTACTACTACTACTACTACCCAAGACACTGTTAATGGATGTATACCTGAATCCATTCATCCCTCGTCACCGACAAGTCTACCTAAAGCAGATGACAAGATCTCACCCTCGGCTAATGGGGCATCTCAAGCGGGTTCGCCAGCAGAGGTCAAGGAGATGAAAATTCCACCCGCAACTAAACCTAAGCCTGGTTCTTTCCGCTTGGCACAGCACAAAAAAACACCTGGGTATTATGTAACCTCGGCAGCAGAAAAGACTCTCATTGCCAAGGAAGGAAGTGCAGAGCGAGCAAACTTACCGCCCCCTCCTCTTCCGCCTCCCATGCAGAGTCAAGAGGAGACGCCAGGGGCCGCTAATGCGGAGCTGAGCCCTAAGGTGGCTGACAGGAACATAGCCTTCATGCGAATGACGAGGCAGAGTAGTTTGCCATGTAGAGAGCCGAGAGTAGGGTTGAGTTTGGATAAATTAAGGAGCTTTGCAGCCCCGAGGCCCTACACTCCTGCAACCCCGTCCCGCTTCGCCCAGGCAGTGTCCTCTGCTGTGAAAAGGAGCAACTCCTTATCCTACAGGGCAAAGTCGCCTCGCTCGCCTGTTTCACCGACCTTCTCCCCGATCGCAAGTCGCTCATCAGTCATAGAGGCAGAAGGGTTATCTGAGCTCAACAAGGTGAGTTCTGACAGCATACTGTTGCATAGTTACATTTAAAAATCTAAATAAATGAAAGGAGTACTTTCTACTCATGAGACCAGTGGTGATAGCTTTTTTATACTTTAACTCATTATTATACATTAATGCTTGAGTAGAAGAGCACTTTGCTCTGCTGAGCAAAGCAGGTTTTTTTGGGTTTCCCCTTAAAAGAGTTACACAGAAGTGGACAAGAGTGTGACTGATCCCACTACTGCTTTAGTCGGTTTGAAACTAAAACCACTTTTGCAACCGTGGTGCTTCTTTTTGGTGCTGTATCAGCCATTTACACCGTGACCAGCGGTGAGTTATTGACTCTCATGAACATAAGTAGCTGAATACTTTGCAATAGTCCCGGTGACCTATTGACTTGAATCAGCCCAGGATGAAATATAAACTACCCGCTGTATTAAAGGCTTAGCATTGGCCATGTTTTATGAAAAACAACAATTATTTAAATTATATATGTATTATTTCTTTATGGTTTATTTGGTAGGGATAGATACAAAATACATAGCAAACTGAAAACAGCTATTTGATGCAATGTATCATAGGTTTTGACAGGATACAGCGAGATGCAATAAAAGCGCACATTAAAAACATTGTAAAAGCCAGACCTGAGTACAGATTTGTTGCTGAATTAGGTAGCTCTCTTGAAAGTGAGGTATTCCACGTGATGAACTATAGGGTTGATCAGAAGAACTTGCACTTGTAACTGTAGACTACATTATAATAATAACAATAAAATATAGAATTAGATTTTCTAGTATAACTTCTTGAATGTTGGCAAATCTGTGACAGTGTCTATCATACCTGATAGACATTGTGCAGTAAAGATTGTGGGCTCTCTACATTCATTATACAAATAGACATCAATAATAGATAAATAATGATTAATAATAGACTAACATGCATTCCTATGTTGAAGAAGTACTTCTTACACTGGAGGCATCATGGGCTTTATGTATTATATTGTGTAGGGACAATCTTTTCTTTTCTTTTTGACCTGTAGAAATACTGTATTTACTTTTGTTTGACTCACTATAGTTGTTTTATAGGCTCCTAAAATACCTATAAAAATCTTCACTGATCGCACTGTTGTGTCTCTGTTTTAAATCACAGGATGGTGACAATAGAGAGGTGGATGATGACAAAGGCTCCACTCTGCAGGGAGTTGAGGGTGAACCGCCTTCTTTGAGTGGGATTGTTCAAATGGAAGGAGAGAGCAGTCCATAGCAGTGCCTTAATTCTTCTGACAATATATCATCTACTGTAAGCAAAATACAACACACACACACATTGTAATATGACATAAAAACGTTCCCACAACACATGCATGAACTATTGTATTTTGTCTTTTCTTCCAGGAGGAGCTTATCCTGTCTACTTTGAGTTCTCCAGGACCCTTTATCCCACGACACACAGAAGCAGGAACTGTCTTGTATTTTACCTCTTTTGGTAGTCTCCAACAGTGTACATGATGTATTTTGATAATTAATAATTGCTGTATTTTGGTTTTATTTTCTCACATGTCATTAAGTAATATCCCCAGTGGCGCTGACCTGCATATTTTAATGCTTCTCTGTTATTTTGTGTGACGACTATCTTGCATTTAATGCATTACTGTTGTGAGTGAGCAAGGATGTTAAATGAGAACAATTCTATAAATTATTAGAAAATGTATTATCTTAATAATACTGGATGTGTAGGACAGACCAGGTCTGACCTATGGTACTTAAATGCTCCTTAGATTATACATCAAATCTATATTTAAGTATTACAGAGTTTTGATTAAGCTATTATATGCAGAAACACACTGATGTGCACAGCACACATGTTGTTCTTGTCAAGCAGTGTTGTTACGAATAAAGCTTTTATCATTTCAGTTGCCTTTATTAAAGTCATTGCCTTAAACCTGCAGTAGGGTTTTGGCATCATTGGGCAAAAATGCCATAATAACCTTTCAGCATATTGTAATTCAAGTGTTCTGAGAGAAAACTAGACTCCTGCAAATCATGGCTCTGTTTTCAGGTTTTAAAAAATCTAGCTTGTGACGGGAGACTTTGACCAATCACAGGTCATTTCAGAGAGAGAGCGTTCCTATTGGCTGTTCATTCAATGGAGGCAGCTGTCAATCACTCGTGAACTCCAATCAAACTTGGCAGCGCTAATGAAATATGAATTAATATTCTCTTACTGTAATGCCTATTTTTTGCCTCAAGTGTTTTCAGAAACATCTGGTAGCGAAAGTTTGCTCCGGCTGGTGGGCGGTGCTTGGTATTTCCTCAACTGATCTCAACATGGCTGCCAGCTCATTTTACAGCATACTAGTACACTACAAGATGTTTCTAAAAACATTTGTGGTGAGAAATAGGCATTACAGTAACAGAATATTGATTCATATTTGATCAGCGCTGCCTAGTTTGACTGTTTGATCTGAGTTTGGGAGTGACTGACAGCTGCTCAGAGACGGCAGGCTCCAGCTCAGCTCTGATTGGTTGTTTTCCTTCGTCTGTGAAATTGTGCAGATGCCATTAGGAGCACATAATTTCTTTTCAGATTACCTGTGTCATGCACTACTGTCAGGATATAGTGACCATTTTATAAAAATAACTTTTTAAATCACATTTGCTCTAATTCTACCCACTGCAGCTTTAAAGAGTGCATAAATAAATAATGCAGGTTTTTTTTTTTTTTTCTGCTTAAACTGCTGATCCCGTTGAATACAGCCGGTTATTCACAACAGGTAAAAGGTGATGACAGTGTGTGATGTAGGGCGCGTTACAGTAGAGCACCTGAGGTACACGTGTGAACAGACTCGAGTCTTATTACACACAGCAGCACCGACATGAAGACCAGGTGTCAAGGTTTGGAATTGGAGACTCCACTTGAACAGGCACAAGGTAAGAACAGCTGTAAAAAAAAATAATAATAAAAAAGTCCACATTTAAAATGGGTATTTAGTTGGTTCAAGCTGGTGTAGAGGGAGCAGGGAGGAGTGTGATTTTGCACCGTGCATTTTTATGTAGTTTTGTTGTTGTTGAATATTTACCTTAGGATTTATTTTATTGAATTGCAAATGTAAAATTTTAATTACAACCCGAAAGTCAATTTTTTTCTAAATAGTTGGACAACAGAACAGTATGTAACGTTCACTGCCCTTTCCCTGACGTAGGCATTTCTCAACTCTTCCAACAAAACAAAGCATTGATGGTTAAAGGTTCACATCAAGGTCGTGCTAGCTTCTCCCACATGTCTCTAAATAAAATATGCAGACCTCCCCCACATTTAGAGGCTGTTATCAAACCATTTATCTTTCAAAATTAAAGCTAATTTAATGTTAACACCGTCCAACTGTACCGAATAGCATAATAGCCATTTCTATGCTACTGTCTACCAACATATCTCATTATAACAGCGTCAACCAAAGTGTTGAATTTGACACCGTCAGTGTTTATACAGTAGAACGCCAACGTTTGCTTTTCATGAGCATGAAGAGTTTTGAGTTGTAGATATAAACAAAATACACTTTTCATGTAAAATGCAGTTACACGTAAATATAACTTCTTATAATTAACATTTTCTTTTCATTATGTACAATTAATTTACTACCTCAAGTAGTTCTAAATCAGAATTACTGCCACTGGCAAAAACATGAATGAAATTGTTTCCCACACAAATGGTGTTGACTGAACCCTCGTCAACAGCATATTCTGTGTTCCTTCAGCAATTCAGTGACAAGAGGACATTAGACAGTAGTGTGTCATTGAAAAAACAATTATTTGACTTTCAAATTAGATGCCATGTCACCAAGGTGCCTGCATCAAAACTACTGCTGTTCTCAAAACAAGAGAAGAAACCCACATTGGTACTGTATCACAGTAGTTTATTTTTGGACATTTTCAGCCTTTTAGCATAGGCAACTCGCTGGAAAACTGTCAGTTGTCCTTGCTTCTCCACAACTTTTTATAACCAGAAATTATTAAATTAATTAAATTTAGAAATGGCAGCTACATGTAGTAGCAGCAACTCAGAATACGCACAATAATTATTCTTGGAAGTGGTGAGAAGTGACATGATCACTGCTGTCTCACATTATGAATGGGCCAGCGTGGATTTTGTCTGTAAAGAAGCTGCTGCTGCAGCAGCACAAGTGTTAACCCTAACCGCCCTCTCCCGGTAGTTTCCAACAGCTGCTATGCTTCACTCCATTGCATTCCACATAAGCCAACCGAAAGAGTGCACACATGTAGTAACCTTTCCATTTCATGAGATGGACAGAGTGCATCGAGCTTAACTGGACAGCTGTAGCTTGACTTAAACTCATGATATTCTTTAGCATGAAAGATTTTGTCAGAGTTACACTACTCAAGATCAGCCGGTGAACCCACAGAGTGCACAACTTTTCACTCTCTTGAAGCCACAGAGACAACATTAACTATGCCTATCACCCATCATGCCTCTGACAGTACTTCCTAGTAGTGAAGACATTTCTGTTTACAATTATGCTGTGCATTCCAATACATACGTACTACCATACTATTTAGTATGCCAGAAAAAGATTTAATATGTCCCAATACATAGTATGTTAAATACACCGAAAATACCAGGATGTCCCACTACATCCGGTCATATTTTGCAGTATGCAAGCCAGCATGCTTTTCTGTCTATTCTGACCACAATCCTCTGTGCAGTGGATATATGAGGAACATGAGGGTTAAAGTTCAAGGTGCAATGTTTATGAAGAAGTAGTATGTCCCAATTGTATGCACAGTGCATGCAACAGTACGTACTTTGTAAGGGCAGCTGCAGTATGTAGCATACTAAAAGTAAAAAGAAAAAGTATGCGATTTGTAACTCAGCGAACGTGTCCATGGCCAGAATGACCGTGCAGCGTGAGTCCCTAGCAGTTCCACCTTCCTCCACTGTGAGGCTCATCAAGCCAATGAGAGAGGGGGCAGTGAGCTGCTATGACTCAGTCCTCCTCCTTTATGGGTTGAGAGCATCCCCAGGAGGAGACAAGGTGGTAATGGGATCCTCTAGACTTTGGGGAGAGCATCAGTCACAGCGTGCTCTGGGGGAGCTGGCTGTACTATGATGGGGATAGACTGGAAGACTTGTAGACTGCAGCAAATGTCCTAGGAGTTCAACGGTAGTGGTAGGTTGTTGGCCACACCACTGCCAACTGGATAGCAAGGTGGTATATCCAGTTTCCACCACCTTGTCTATGCTCTGCTGAGGGGTGACCTGCAGGATGGTCTTAACAGAAGTGAGGAGGTGACTCCTAGACTGGAGTAGAGTGATTAAGCATGGATGAGCTGCTGCTACCCCACTTTTCTTTTCTTTTTTTTTTAATCTGAACTATATTTCAGAACAACAGTGGAAATACTGTCTCTACTACACACATCTTACAAACCTGCCAATCAGCACCGTGGTTGGCCAGCACACTCCTAAATTGAGGCACTCTCGGTGCTGTGGCACTGAAAGCAGAGCTGATGAGGGTCATTGGCAGCAACCAGGGCCTCATTAGACCAATTAGTCTGTGTCTGTCCATGATGTCATTTTTGGCGCTTGGCTAAAGTACGATGGGGCCAAAACGGCTTCTGTCAGTTAATACAGAATTGTTCCAATGGGGTGGAATTTCTAAAAATAAAATTGAATACAATGTTATTAAAACTAGGGTTGTCAAAGTTAACGCAAATTCGTTTTAACGGCACTAATTTCTTTAACGCGTTAACGCAACTTGCGATATTTAGGTTGTAGCGGGCTCAGTTTTAAAGCTAGAGTGAAGATACTGTCATCATATGAAACTAGAAAACCTAAGGAATCCATTGGTACCATCCATGTCATACTAATGGGGTCTCTTGACCTCTGACTTCATGATATGTGAATGAAAGTGGGTTCTATGGGTACCCACGAGTCTCCCCTTTACAGACATGATGACCACTTTATGATAATCACATGCAGCTTGGGGCAAGTCATAGTCAAGTCAGCTCACTGACACACTGACAGCTGTTGTTGCCTTTTGGGCTTGAGTTTGCCATGTTATGTTTTGAGAATATTTTTTTATGCTAAATGCAGTATCTGTGAGGATTTCTGGACAATATTTGTCATTGTTTTGTGATGTTAGTTGATTTTTCCAATAATACATGTATACATACATTTGCATAAAGCAAGCATATTTGCCCACTCCCATGTTGATAAGAGTATTAAATACTTGACAAATCTCCCCACAATACAATTTGAACAAATAAAATTTGATTAATTTGCGATTAATTGTGAATTAAATATTTTAATCGATTGACAGCCCTAATTAAAACATAACCTGTTCATCATTTAAAGACAAAATAATGTAACTTACAGTAATGATCAATCATTTAATGATGATTGTATTAGTTCTGTACCAAAAGTAAAGTCATCTAAAAAATTGAATGTGTAAAACTAACGCCAAAATGCATTACAGTACAAAATGTTCAAAATAAAACCATATCCAGGTGGTCCATATATATAAGCCATGACCTGACAAACTTGTCTTTTTTTTGCACTGCATTATACTATAGCATGTGAGAGCTAACAAGGAGGCTGGAACAATGCCCCATGTTGCAAGGACAATCAATCATCAGTCGTCAATATGAGGAAATTAATTTGTTGTACTATTGCAGTAAAACAACTATAAGAACTATATTTGTCAGTTTGTCAGGCAGGAGTTTCCTTTGCAGTAATTCTTAGTGCAACTTATACTTTTTTAAAAACTGTGTCTTCTAGTTATGCGAAACGCTGTTATTAAGTCCCTAAAATAGATTTGGCGTTCATCCTACACCAATGTAATTAGCATTTGCATTGACTGATACCAAAAGAATGTGTTCCAGGCTATGGGTTATTTCTGGCCCTCTCATGCTGCCTGGGGTTTCTTGTCCTTGTATCAGTCCACCGATTACAAACTTTTTCCTTTGAGAATAAAGCTAAAATATATTCATTCAGGAAGATGAAATACATCTTTTATCATTCTACTGTTTCCTTACTCTTTGTATTCCTTGTATTTCTTCCCACTGCCCACCGCACCAGCTTGTCATATTCACCAAAGTAATCAAATTGTCTTCTGTTAATGTAGTGAGGTATTGTTTTAACCCTTTGCTGCCCTGTTGGCCTGTCTGTATCTCCAGTAGCCTGTCCTCCCCTGGTCAGACTCTGTTACACATTACCTTTCAGAAAGATGTTATCATCCCAACCATCCCCCACATGGAGCCTGTCACTGAATGACACAGCCCACAACACAACCAATCCTCTCTGCACAACCACATACTCTCTAAAATGCACTAAGTTTAAAGTACAATTTGGATTCCCTGTGCGAAGTCCATGACAAAAGGACAGATTGTTTTATAGTACTGGCGGACTCATTACTGCGCTAAAGACACCCCCCTTTGTGTGAATGTGCCTTGTATGCACATTTTATGCCTTCCAGGTTGCAAAGGGAACTATATATAAAAAAATGGGAAATTAAAGGAACAATATTAACAAAAGACTTGAGGCTCAACAAATTATTAGTACACTATTGTGTCAGAGCACGGAGGGCTGTTTTGGGAGTCATTGTGTTTAAAAATATCTTTATTGTGGTGGATCATGTTTGGGTAGGAGGGATCGTTTTGCCCCACTGGGCCAGCCTCGTGGGCAGCAGATGAGCCAGAGAGACTTGTGTGTGTGTGTGTGTGTGTGTGTGTGTGTGTGCCTGTGCGTGTGCGTGTGTGTGTGTATGTGTGTGTGCGCTCTGCTGGGCTGTAAGCAGAGGAGCCCCATCAGCCAGCCCGCCTGCTCCAACTGAGCTTTGCACACACTCCAGTCCAACCGCTCGACTCTTCTCTCTGCTCCAGATGATGCCTTGGATTTAGCCGGCCCACATGAGTGATATGAATAACGCGCTGGACGGGATACACACTTCTGGAAGCCTCGGAGAGAAAGCAGAGATTTTTCACAGTGGTAAGGGTAATGTGAGTGGCTTTCCCAGCCCAGCCCTCATCCCTTTGCGAGCTCCTTTACCAACACCAAATGCCCAGAAGATCAGGACTGCGCTCTGCAAGGGGAACAGGTAGGACACAGTTTTTCTTTGCACTTGTCATGAATGACACCAGTCTGTTTATTCACTTCAAATAAATTTGGTTGCACTAAAACTGAAAGTTTTCTACACTACACTTTACAATGTGAGCTGCCCTGCAGAAGAATAGTACACTCTTTGTACTTGCAGGAGTGAGACACAGGCGTCTATTTGAAAGCTGTAGAGTAGACTTTGTACCTGTAAACACAATGAGCTCGACCCGAACGCAGCTGTCGATGGAGTGTAATGTACGATTTCAACAGTGCAGTTAAAGACCTGGAATCAAATCAAGCACCTGTTAGTTTGGGGAGATAATTAGTAACTCAGTAACTGCTGTGTTTACAGAGCAGTAAAGAAAGCGTCAGTCAGAGAACGGCACCTTTCACAGACTGAGGCCCTCTCATCTGCAACTGTGCTGAAATCTAAATCTCTCTAATCTTATCGTGTGTTATCGTCGTAGATTATCTTTTTTTTGATTGATTCAGATGTTAGGAGTTATGCATTTTAGGAGTAAAGAACAAAACATCCTGGCTACTACGCCAAAACAAAAAATACTCATTAATCATTAGGGCTGTGTATTGGCAAGAATCTGGCGATACGATACGTATCATGATACAGGGGTTACGATTCAATATATCGCGATACTGTAGGCAAGGCGATATATTGCAATTTCTTTATTTAATTTTAGGAAAACTGTCATAGTATAAACAACACACCACCATATTTGCATAAAATCGGAGTAAAGAAAGTTTACTTTTTTCCTGCAATCAGAACAGTGGGATCTGCATTTGCATGAATCACATTCGCTGTAACATGCAACATGATAGCACTACTTTGAGAGGGCACATACACTGAGAGGGTGCATATCTTTGCAAATGAAATACATTATTAAATGAGTTAATCTCTGCATATAAACTATTAAATAAAAATTGATTCAGTGTTTTTGAGAATCGATACAGTATCACAAAACGTAATATCACGATATTCGACTTTTTTGATATTTTCTTACACCCCTATTTGTTGTAGTTATTAGGGCTGAGCAATATTACTATAAAAATGTTTATTGTATGTTTTTTTTAATCGCGATATAGGCTAGGCCTCTATTATGCATTTTTTCTCTATAATTCCACTTAAAACTGGTTTGTTCATTTTACACTCAAGTTTTTAAAATGAGAAAGCACTTTTCATTCGAGTATACAATATACAATGTGGTTATTTCATACATATATATTATTTATGTATTGAATTGAACAAGAAAACACGTTACATTGTGATATATATCATTATCGAGATATGAAATGACCTGTATTGTGATTGGAGATTTTGGCCATATCGCCCAGCCCTCAATGTAATTTGGCTTACTCTCCACTATGTGTTGTATTATATGTTGTATAGTGTTGTATATTATAGTGGTGAAATCAGGGCTAGTTCATATGTGCATTATCTTATCAAACGTCTGACGGTGAGTGGGGTGTGTCGTCTGGTAGTTGAGAGCAGGAGGAGTCCATGCAGAGACAGACAGCCTTCATTTACACTCTACATGGGACCAGAAATATGTTGCAACAGCTCTCTAAGCTACAGGCTGCAAAATTAGTCTAGCATAAAGTCTAATACGTCATTATGATGCTACAGTCTGGACTGACTCTGACGGGCAAAATAGGGAAACAAGTGATCCATTGTTTTTTTTAAAATCTTGATTTTCCACTGCAATTTCTCCACAAGTTTCTTGCAATATCACACTAATTCTGCATCTGCTTGATCCAACATGTCACTGACGCTTCTGTATAAAAGTATGACACTTTAAGCGAGTGATATTCAACCCAAAAGACACTACGGAAACATGTTTTTATATCTTTACCTTTGTATCTAATAGAATATTGTAGACGTGCGCATCATTTTCTACCCAAAAATTCAGCCTGACATACTTGGCACTTTTGAAAAACGATGGGATTTCATATAGATTACGAAAGAAAATGTCAACAACGCTTGCCACATTTTATGCAGCATCTGTTTCTTTCTCTCTCTCTGTGTTTTTGTTGTCCTTCAGGAGCAATAAAGAGGAAGAGGAGTCCTTCTCTTCTCCTGTTCCAAACCCTTTCCCTGAGCTTATTGCATCGACCCTCTCCCCCCTCGTCTCTGAATGTTTATTACCATGGACCAAAAGTAGTGCAACTCAGGTGAGTGCTCCATTTACAGTACTAGAGAGTGCTTGTGACACAAAGAGGCATATCATTTGAAAAAAAAGGGCCTCTTTTTTAATATTTTCCATGTGCTACCTCAGGCATGCTAACTTTAATTGGAACGAATGCCAGAAAAACAGCTACAGGACATATTTAGATTTACATAAATGCATAGTTACATGTTTGGCTTGCGATTTATCTGAGACTTCAGGGCATATGGATGGAACAACCAGTTGTGCGAGTATGTACATTAGTTGCAGTGAGGAGATAAAAGTGCCGTCAGCACACTCAGACAATCTAGGTTTGTACCTACATACAGTGGCAACTAAACAACGTAAAAACGGGCAATACATGTGATGTCTAATACCACCTGTTGACATTTGAAATGTGATTATAACTGTAGGTTTACCCAGGAAATACCTGGCTCAGTGCCCAACAGCCACTCTTGGGTTATTTGTTTTAGGCCATTGTGTGTGATTTGTAATGCACTTGATGTGGGGAAGTACCTGCTGCTAGATCTTAATTTAATTTTGGCCGTTTTTATTTCTGACTTTGGTCCCCAACTGACCATTCACTAAGGCCCACCCCTCTTAGTTACTGTTGCTACGCCTACGCTTTCCAGTCTAGCCTGGTTGATGATGATAACAGCACCAGATTTACTACTCGAAATTTATAGTAACGTTTGGAAACAATGGCTCTTTGATTTCACACAGAAGTAGTTAAAACGGTTTCTCATTGCTAGCAAGCAACTATCCACTTTGTCGGCTGAAATTACAACTGCCGCTAGCGGACTTTATTGTCAGCTGACTCGTTTGACAACAATAACCCTGTGAAGAAGTGTGTATGCTTCACAAAACCAAATAAAGAGCAGGACAGACCTGTTAACATCATCCTCAATTCTCATATAGCTTCTTGGCTCCCACATGTTGGGCCTCAATGGGGGCTTAATTTATAATCCCACATAATGTAGTTGGTTAATGATGTGTTCCTTGGCTTTGGAAATTACCACTGTTGCAAGCTACTTAGCTGGACATGCTAACATTTGCAGCTTAAAGGAACAGTATATAACATTTCGGAGATCTATTAGCAGAGATATATTATTTCTACAGTAGCCCAGAATGGGAAAGGTTTTTCCATTACCTGAATGTCACCGTAGTTCTCCAACACACTTGTGAAACTGCAGTAACGTGAGCCGCAGAGTGCAAAACCGTGGTACTGCCAGCTGCCGTCTGACTTCTGTTGCTCCTAAAGTAGTGTTATTATGGTAAGGATGGCCTCTGAGCGAGGCAAACAGCGTTAACATGGTTTTGCACTCTGTGGTTCACGCTATCGTAGTCTTGGAAAGGGAGGAGTGAGCGGGAGGGGACTCAGTTGGTTGCAATCTGCAACTATACCACTAGATGTCGCCAAATCCTACACATTGTACCTTTAAGTTAGAGCAGAGGAACGCATTGTGTATTGCGTTCTTTGTACTTTTGCGTTTTTCGCTTGGGAAAGGTTTATACATCTATTGCTGTTTGACCCTACAATCTAATGATCTCCTAATTTTGGAAACAGATCAGTGTACAATGACATACTGCATGTGATACACAACTCATGATGATTCATCGTTTACTTAATTTACTTCTCTCTTTTAACCAATGAGTGCACGTCAGGAGAAGATGTTTTATTACACACAGCATCATATTATTACTTAATATGACCCTGTGATCTGTTGTTGATTTGTACGTTTATGCAGAACTCGCTGCCAAATTCTAAAAAGGGAGCACATTCATTATGTTGGAAAGCTAACAATTATGGGTCTGCTTCAAAAGTGCATGGCTTTTTAAATGGATTTTGTCTATACATTTTCCAGGGCTGTTAAATTAGTCTGGTTGGTCGACCGCTAGATATTTCCTAGATGTGGATCCCTATACTGCACTGCATGCTGAAGTTGATTTCAGTATCTTTGTGGTGTGTGTGTGTGTATGAATGTGTGTATTTGTGTGTGCATGTGTAGCAGCAGGGGGCAGCTCGAAGCAATGACTCATAGGAAAGCTTGAAATTACAGAGCTCAGCAGTTACCAAGGACCATCAGCAGTGTTAGACTACTCTCTGTGCTGGTGTGTTGCATTAATCCTGAGAATGAATGAATAGAGAAAGTTTTCTAGTTTTTTCTAAAGCTTCCATTGTACTGGTAGAATACAAAGTGTAATCAAATTGGTATTTGTCCCTGGTAATATTGCTTGATTGTCTCCACTTGATATACGAAGTCTCAAATGAGCCTTTTTACTCTATTCTATCATCACTCAATTCAAGGTTTCACATCAGAAAATGACAGAGTGATTGCCAATTCTCCTGCGCTCTCACCAGCCTATTGTGACGACAGGTCAGGGATTTGCACAGATTTGCCATTTTCTTTTGATAAATGAAGAATAATTCCCAAGTTTCTCAGTGAAGGAGCAATATGACACCCTGTTGACCTCACCCTGCAACAATGTGGCTTCCTTGTTAGCAAATCTTAAAGTGCTCCTTATGTATGTCGCTGATGAGGCCTGTGCCTGCACCTCATGGGCCTGACAGCCTCTCACTCAGTCTTTTCAGTAGCGGTACTGGGAAGACAAAGGCAGTATGTCAGAGGGAACAGCTGTTTTTGTGTCACAATCCTCATGTCACAGGGGTTATGACCTTCTTTCAGTAGCACTCAAGAAACCAATGACATCATTGTTCCGACTGTGCAGCACTCATCACCTCACCCACCCTTCTCACTTTTCTCTAAAGAGAAATTGTCCATTGAGCTTCCCAGCGTGTCTTTTGGGGTAGTAATTTTCCAATCAGTTACAATTAACTGAAAATAATAATCTTCTACTTATTTAGATTATAAAATGAGCAGGCTAGGAAAATGGCAGTAATGAAAAACATAGAAAGTCCGCACACTGTAGCTCCTTAGAGTGCAATTTATCGGCACATCTTTAGGAAAATGGCAGTGGCATCTGTTGATATAGTGCCGCAAACAACTCAGGGGTGATTGCGCGGCTTTTGCGGCCGCTAAACCTGCACAAATAAGACAAAAAGAAGCTGTGTCATTCTCAAAGCACAACTGTGTTGCCAAGCAAATAGCTCCCTGGTGCTCCTGTGCTATTTGCACATATTTAAATTAGGTAATATGCTTACATTTGGTGTAAAATTGGCCACTTTCTATGCAAATGAGCCTCACTGCAAAAACAGTCCAATTCACAAAGATCAGCGCTAATAGCCACACTGGTAACTGAAGCACATTTATAGTGACGGACTGGGATATAAGGCTGCACAATTAATTGAAATTATATCGAAATCGCAAAAATCACACCATCATCATTTTAACATGTTTTTCAATGAAAATGAGAATAATGATGTAAAAGTGATCATTCCCTCTAATATCGCAAATCATGTTAGTCAAAATAATCGCAACTGGATATTTTTTTCAAAGTCGTTCAGCCCTACTGGGATATTAAATCCCAAATACGGTTTCTCTCTGTCACGTTTGAATTCCTTGCCTAAAGTATTGAGGAATGCATCTGCACCTCATCAGTCAGTTCGTCGCGGTTTCTCTCTCCCATTGTTCTGCCTACTGTGTTCTTGCATATGCAACATGTATACTTTACTACGTGGATAATCACAATCAGCTACAAAAATGTATGGGAGTGTTTGTGCTGTAATGTCTTTAGTGAATTGGACCTTGAGACGGGGCAAATAGCGGTTGCAAGTGATACGCAATTCATGCCACTATCAGCGGCCGCAATCCATTCTTTGTGAAATTGCATGTCGGTGTCTAAATGACCGTCTTTTTAGTTTTACTGCTGTTGACTTGAATGGCTTTGCTGAATTGTGGCAAACCCCTTTGCGTGACATTGCTTTGTTTTAAAGCTATTTCAATTGTGAGAAACTGGTTTATGTGAGCCCCCCTGTTAGCTCTGTGTTTGCAGTGTCATGGTACATTTCCATAGCAACACCACTGAGTCATGACTGCCACATTATGTCAATGAGAAACCTAGATTTGCTGTCAGCACAACAGCCTCCAGATAAACACATTTCTAAATGCATTATAAAGTCAGTGTGCTGTCGGTTTCATGAAAATGCATTGTTATACATACAGTAGCTTAAGACAACTGTGATTGTTAAGACAGATCTGTTTGCATGGTGGATAAACTACCTCAGCTGTTTCAGACATACAACCGTGACATTAGAGATTACTTTGTGAAATAAAATCCTCCTGCATTTTTGAGTTTGACCTTGGGGGTGAAAAGTGCCCACTGGCAATACCAAGGGTTCAGCTTCTAAGACTATTGGCTCAGCCACAGCACAATGCCACTGCAAAATGTTGCATGATGTGATGTCGTAAATGTTTGTAGGATTGAAAAACCCGTCATGCTACAAGTTGGTCGTTGTGAAGACAATTCTGTATTGCTATTGTTGATGAGGAGAGTGCAAGCTGGCTTTGAGCCTAACATCATTAAAGAAGCATATCATCACGATAAATGCCAAAATAAGCAGTTTCTGAGGAAGTCCAAGTAGCTGGCACAGCCTACACTCTCCAGGAATATAGTGGGCAGTCATGCTTGGACTCTCACCAGAAACCAGAAGCACACAGGCAGCCTGCGTCCAGACGGTGTTGAGTGTTCAGTGCAGCCATATGACTCAGAGGAAATGCCTGTCCCTATAGAGATGTTATTTCAGATGCAACATGCACCGTGTTCTTCACTTTGAGTTTCAGCCTCTCCTCTACAGCAGATGTAACGGGATCCTCAGGGTCACACTTAATACATATAAAACATTTATTAACGTTCTCTCCATTCAGCTACTTAGTAGTTTGTCAGAAACCTGCTTACTGACTGAACCATACCATATGTAACATTTGTATTTTATAAACCTGAATCAACATAAGGTATTTCATTGGACAAGAACATTATAATACTCATAGGGGCGTAAAAAAAGTATCGTGATATTATGTTTTGTGATACTGTATCAATTCTCCAAAACGCTATATCAATTTTTAATTAAAAATCTGATTGGCCATGGCCATTTTCAAAGGTCCCTTGACCTCTGACCTTAAGACGTGTGAATGAAAATGAGTTCAATGGGTACCCACGAGTCTCCCCTTTACAGACATGCCCACTTCAATAAATCAAATGCAGTTATTTGCATGCAGTATAAATATGTTATTTTTATCTATTCTAAAATGGTGTATTTCTATATATATTTTCTGCATACTGGGGTCCCTAAACAGTCTTAGAATTGCATAAATTTGGTATCAATGTAAAACTGTGACTCTTGTAAATCCAGTGAGCCCAATTGTATTCACGTGATGTTAGTCCCTATAGAAGTCATTTCACATAATGACTTTTTTTTCAAATTTGATACATATGGTGTGTCTTTATATGGCAGTTAATCCTAAAATTAGATTTGAAAAAAATCGCAATATATCGCCTTGCTTACAGTATCGCAATAAATCACAATATATTGAATCGTTACCCCCGTATCATGATACGTATCATATCGCCAGATTCTTGCCAATACACAGCCCTAGTAGTTCAATGTGAGCATCAGAGGAGTCATGCTCTGTGATCTCTGCACATAGCTTTCATTCCATGTGTCTAACAGACAGTGTGTGTTATATATATAGGAAGGTCATCTGGTGTTAGATGCACATGCAGCTCCTTTATTTCTCTCCATGTCTCTCTCTTTCTCGAGTACCCCTTTCAGACGGGTATTCATATGTAGGGCTATCACGATACCAGAAATTTTGTAATCAATACCAATACCAGTGAGTATATGATTCTCAATACCAATTTGAAACCATGGTAAAAAACAAAAAATCCAATGTACTTCATCATCCACTCCATTATTACCGTTTGCATACTGTCTTAAGAAGTTGAACAGGTCATAATTACTTCTCTATTATCTATTTCATATTGCTGTGAAAACATCTCCTTCAAACAACTGCATTTATTCAAGTTTCTCGCCAGAAAAACGAGTATTCCGAATTTTGGCATTGACTTGATACCGAAGTATCGGTTCACATGACATCCCTAGTCATGTGGGATGAAATGAATGATGTTCCTTGTTGGTCTGAATGGTTCAACACACATTGTTTATCTTTATGACCCTGCAGCTTTCCAGGCTTTGATACAGGTTTGCTCGGCGATATACAGTACTGTACTGTAAAAGAGTGAACAGAGATTTTCATATTAACTATAGGATCACTACTGTATAATTACAGGATTACAATGATTCTTTGGTAGATAATGGAAGAGACTTTTAGTGGGTCAGCAATAAATGTTGTCCTCCATTTTTACTAATGAGACCAAATATCGCTAATAGTAAAATGAACCCACTTCTTCTTGTTGGTGTTGATGAATATCAATGTAAACATAGCTGTGACTAGTTTTTACTGAACTTCAATTTGAACTAACACACTGGTATTATTCTATGGTTTACTGGGATGTTTGGAATGACAAACACCTGCAGACTGGTCATGTGTAAACAGCAACAATCAGGGGATTAAACTATGAATAGGTTAAATGTGGAATGTGTGTTCATGTCAAACACAAGCATCTCTCTCTCTCACACACGTACACAGATGAATAGGTTGTGTTTACACTCTTTTCTGATCTTATCAGAACCAGACAGTGCTAAATACCGTGTGAATACACTTAAAAATGCCGACTGAGTTGGATTTGGACATTTAGTAGGTTTGGCCTAGTTTACTGTGTACAGTATGTCACAGCACACCTCTCGAGCACAGTTTGGATTTAGTGGCGCCAGAGAGTTGCAGTGGTGTAACACAAGACATTCACTCAAATACTGTATTGAATTACAATTTTGAGGTAATTTACTTGAGTATTTCCATTTTATGCTACTTTTTTACTCTGCTACGTATTCAGGATGTCATGTCTGAGTCTCAGCACCTGTTGAGGTAACAGTGGTCGGAGTGGCTGTCGCTGTAACGCCATCAACTTACATGACGTTTATCTCATCATCTCCTTCACAGATTGTTCTCCCTCTAAACTTAGCTTGTGGTTGTTGTCAGTTTCATGGTTGCCAGACACCAGAGAGTTTTTTTTTTCCCTTTTGATAAAGTTTTATGATGTGCTTTGGTGTGTTCGCTCCCTGTTGGTTGTTATGTGTGTGGACGATGTGACTCCACTTCCTCCCACTGTACAAAAGTGAAGCTAAAATATCCCG
>CAKAOI010029915.1:0-17050 GCA_916701655.1 Sebastiscus albofasciatus | reverse complement strand
TCCCCCGTTCCCTCCGGCCGCGATCGGGAGGCTGAGGCAGGAAAAGCCAACACTAGGATCAGCATTGATTCATGGAGAGACCTTGGTCTGGTCAGCTAACATTACTGCCAAGCAGCTGAAATATAGAGTGATATTGTGCTTTTAGCTGACGTGTGTCTCCTCACTGTTTTGAGTGATGCTCGTTCATGTCTATGTAGAGTGAGCACAAGCGCCAGCAACAGGACGCTGACTTTAGTTGACTTAACGGCTACAGGTGTCGCTGTTAACAAGCATTTCTGATTCTTACAAACAGTCCCTTTAAGGTCACATTCATTTAGTTTATATGTCTCCACATGTCCCTCATGTAATCTTTCATTTTCCCTGTCCTTTTTCCAGAATGTCATTTTCTCATCTACACTACTATATTATATTTTCAGTTGTATCCACTATTGCCTCTCATATCCTTTTTTTTTTTTTTTTACATTGCTTGAAATGTTCTAGTGCATTTTGTAGCTACTACTGTTATTTTGAAGTGAATTTAGGTGAACTGACCCACTTCATTTACAAAAACACATATATTCTCACTGACCACTAGTCATTATCTAGTCATTTAGAAGCTTCTATTTATCCAGGTTTTTAGGTGTGTCTAAGATCCCTGCTTCCTGAAAATTACAAATAGTCCCTTTAACGTCTTTCCCTAACTACTTCTCCTTGACCTCGATGGAAAACGTCATGAGGTCAAGGAAAGATGAGAAGGAGAATTCAGAAAGACTTAAGAAAAGACTGCTCTTTCACTAGGTTCCGTCATTATGATGCGACGGCGGCGGATGTTAGTGACGTCAGTCTGCCGTGGTGAAAATAGAAATGTTCTGAAGATGGACTACAAAAGGCGCTGCTCCCCCCGTGCGTTCTTAAATAGGTATTTCAATGACAGACTGCTTCACCCGCGGTGTGTTAAAGAGAGATACTACAGGTCCTCCTGCTGCTGGAACACTATCAACAGATAATAAAGAATCATCTGACCTAATGAGGACAATATGACAAATACTGAGTTAATTGTTGGAGTTATGGAGAAGGGGTAGGATCATATACTTCTTCCAACTTCTTTTCAGACATGTAATATTTATTTATGTTGATTATTTGTTAATTGATTGTTTACTGTTTTGTTATTGTTGTTTTATTTTTCACTGAGGTATTTGTTACATGTTCCAAATAAATAATTAATTCAAAATAAAGTGAAACTTAATGGTTGTCACTGTCCACTCATATTAAACATGAATCCCAATTGGTGTATGAGTGTATGAAAATAATATGCAAGATAAGGATATCGTTTGTTATTATGAACGGCCGAATGGTGCGTTGCTTTAAATGCTGCGGCCGCAAGGAATTGTGGGAAGTTATTCTCTCTTTTCCTTTGGTAAAGGATGCTCCAGTGTGTCCTCTGCTAAAGGAGATAATAAAGGAAGCATTGAGGCTCCTTTCCTCAGCATTTGGTGAATTCAAACAGCTCTCATCATGGCTGCTACTGAGATACTTCCAGGTCATTTCACTCCGTTAGGAACCTTCCTCAGCAAAAAGGACTATTCCAACGCAACCCAGGTGTAGACCATACTCTAGTGCTCTTATCACACTCAGACCAAACAGCATACATTCATAGAACTTGTCTGATTTTAATTAAAGCAATTATATGTGGTGTCTCTCACTGATTGATGTAATCTGTCTAAACTCTTCAAACACGGCCCAAGAAGAAGAAAACTGAATGGAGACATCCATGGAAAAGTGCTCTTGTCTGAGACTAGTGTTAATGTCGGAGTATCTGATATGGGCTTTATATTTTTGCTTTGTGTGTGACAGGCAAAGTAAAGACAGTTTTGGACTGCCATTGTTTTTTTCTCTCTGCTACTTCCTCCAGAGCTGTTGTTTCCAGTGTGTAATCCCAAACCAGAGAAGGGGGAGTCCTGTCTGAGCCACCCCAACCTGCTGATGGACATGCTGGCCTGGGACCAGGAGGGTCCCCGAGACCACTGCCCCTGTGCTGACGACCTCCAGTGCCAACCTCAAGGGTGAGAGCAACACAGAGTATACATTTACACTTATAATCCCCCCAAAATAAGGATGTGCAATAGTTTAAGTTTTTTTTTTAGATTGAAGTAAAATCTTATTGCTGTAAATTTGTAACATACGTCATACAACTTGGGATAACAAGTGATCTAAGTTATACTGTATGTGGGGGAATACAGTAGAGAGCTCGTTCTCATTCAAAGGGCGTCAAATAACGAGGCTTTGTCATGGCCGTCGGCGTACGGTACCACCGCACAAGGTACCCTTTAGTATGAAATGCACCGGGTGTTCCATAAACTACAATGTAAACTAGTTTGGTTCATATCATGGTTTTAGGGTCACGGTTTTCGGTTCGGTTCGGTATATTTGTTACAGCTAGGAGGTCATGTTCTGATTTCAATATGCTTTTCATTTATTTGGCAAAAATAAATTAATAGATGTTTGCCTTAACAAAAGTATAGCTTACATAAAGAACATAAACACTTCTTCATTGACAAATTTTAATTGAAAGAATAGGTCTTCTACAGTCATTAGTGAATACAAAAAATGCAGCTTTGTTATTTTTTTATAAATATGATGAAATTATAAACTAAGGCCATACATTGAAGCATAAGCTCAACCAGAACTATGCTAAAAAACGTTGCGTTTATGAATGAGCTATGAGCTGTGAGCTTATAGCTCATTCAACAGTGGCTCATTGGTCATCATTCTTACTATAACAGTTAGGGCACTCAAATACTGGCATATTGTCAATAAGAAAAAATAAATTACAAAACTAAAATCACAAATGTCTGTAAAAAGGCTGTTGGTAAATCCTCAACTGCTGCTTATGCTAGTTTCTATAAGGCAGGCACAACAGACTAAAACTCACATGTGAAGGCTCACGCTCTTTGACCATCTGCTTTAATTCTGTATTGTTTATGATGGAGTGTGGTCGTATATGCAGTGATAAACACTCTTATAACATTAGATATTACTTTGTCACGGTGTGAATCTCCAGTGGGAGGCTGTCTGAACGCTGCGAGGACGGACTCTCCGTCCAGTCTGCTGTTGTTTCACTCCGCTGATTGACACATTCGGGGGATGTCGTCGTAATTAAATGTTTCTAGTGTCCACATATAAACCCGACTTCAGTTGAACAGTGTCGGTGGCGTACAGTTTGACACAAATCGTTGTCAGTTTAACTCGACTATCATGAGCTAAAGGGCGCTAAAGGCGCTGCTAACATTCCTGGTGCGCTGCCAAAACTTTCCGGGTAAAACTCACGCTCCAGAGTTTCTGTTCGCGCGTGCAAGTTATAAACATAAACTGCTGTTTGGGTAATGGCGAACCAAAAGGATGTTGCGGACCGAACTGAACGTCCTGAACCAAACGGTTCAGGTCAAATAAACAAACAGTTCCACCCCTAATGTAAACCAATCCACGGCAACAGTAAACTCTCCGAGAACGTGCGCCGGGAGTGTGTCGACGTCGTTTAAATAGCAAATAGACACAACGGGCGGGTGTGAAGAGAGGTGGATGGGTCCAACAAACACAAGACTTTCATCTAGCAGACCGCTGGTCATGTCCTGTGCATTCCCGTGTCTTAAGTATCACTTTAATGTTGCAATCAGCTGTTTGTTCGTGTCCCATGTTCACAACCTTCAGTGTCATTTTCACTGTACAAACATCGTAGTTTTAAGCCCAACCATGCAGTTCTTTCCTAAACCTAACTATAGTGGTTTGGCTTAATCCTAAAGTGATGCCAACGGGTAACTATAGTGGTTTTGGTGCCAAAAATGAAGTGACACCAAGGGACATGACAAAGTGGCGGTATGTGACGAGTTTGGATGAGACTGTGTTGGAGTAGAAGTAAGCAAAAGCATTACTGCAAATGTTTTCCTAAATTCCTTGTTTTTTTCTGACACAGACGTGGATCTGTTTGTGGAGAGTAGTCCTGGAGATGGAGAAAGCAAGAGGAAGTTATACATAACCCCGTCCAGGAGCTACACTAACATCCTTACTGAGCATTGACCAAAGAACGACCCGTCTGCTGATCAACAGTTTATAAAAGAATATCGTGTTGTTTCAGGACAGGACTTGCACTGTATTATTTATGCCTTATTATGACCAATGCCTACTATCATGCACCAAATAAAAGACTTGTTTTTAGGTTTGACTGAGAACCAAGAAAAGCAGTATTGTGGTATTCAGATTCAATATGGACCCGTGTTGGCTGGTGACTCCAAAAACTGGGGAGGACAGGAAGAAAACCAACCTATGGCATCATGTTACTTTACACTAGTTGGCACTTATCTCTACTTTCTTATGTTCAACGGAAAATAAGGCAGTAAAACAACAGCTTACAAGATTTCTTAAAAACAGTGTGATGAACCTTGTGTGTGATGAACCTCGTGTGTGATGAACCTCGTGTGTGATGAACCTCGTGCGTAATGTGTCACTAGTCCCAGGTGAGCAGAGTACAGCAGCACGTCGGGCCGCTGCATGCCACCTTAGCCCCGCCGTGGCAGCGAGGCCAGAGACTGCACCAGCAGAGGGGAGCTCTCCGTTATCTCTCCGACAGTGTACTGTCACTGTTACACCCCCCAGTCCATTCTGGCCGTTAGTTTATAAGATAAGATTAGATAAGATATACTTTTAATGTCCCTGTAGCAATATCTGATTCTTACATAGAGTCCCTTTAAGATGAGGAATCCAGAACATTAATTCATATAACGGTAATTCATAATATAAAGTGTATGTTTACCTTGATAGACAGACATGGATTGAACCTAATGGAAGAGGACAGGAGACCTCAGGGAGGGACAGATGAAGAGGAGGCAACACAATAGACCTCTCGTTCCACTGAAACACTGTCGAACGGTCTGCAATTGCAGACCGTTCGACAGGTCTTTTACAGCAACAACAACGACAGGTCTTTTACGGCAACAATCCTCTGTTATTTGACTCAAACGTATCCAGGAAATCACATTACAGACACTACCACTGACTACATGTGTAACAATACGGTCACAGATTAGCACTTTGACAATACACAGTCCAGCCATGGACTATGTTTCGGCATAGTCTTGTTGTTAAGATGGATGTCAACTAGAGCAGGACACAGCACTGACCACTAGAGAGCAAACTTTTGTCCCTTCTGTGTGTCAGGAAGTGTAAGCTGTAACACACACATCCACACAAATGAAAGGAGCCGCATGAAGGAAATATTCAGGATGACTGATAGTCACATGATTTTAATGCAGACTAACACACACACACACACACACACACACACACACACACACACACACACACACACACACAAATAGTACAACTATAGGAAACAAAAGGGTCTTCGACTTGAATATCAACATTCCCTAGATTTTGGATTTAGATTCAGTTTTTCCAGAGAGAATAATATCTAGATGCCTCGGTCCACGTTTTGATGCAAAATTACTCTTCTTTTATTTTTGTAATTTTTCCTTTCAGTTTTTACAGTCTATTTATTTTGTATTAATCTTTTCAGAAACATGTATACGTTAAATAGATAGGTTTATATTTGCATTTGAAACTCTTTGCTTATGCAAAATACCTTAAACAAAACTTTCAATGGGAAAACCAAAGATCCTGCACTTTTGTTAAAGGTCCCATATTGTAAAAAAATGAGATTTTCATGGCTTTTATATTATAAAGCAGGTTTAAGTCCTATATAAATACTGTGAAAGTATTGAAACACTTAATCCAGAGAGAAATACACACACAGCCCACATTCAGAAACTGAGCTTTTGAAACAAGCTGTCAGGATTTCTGTCCATTTGTGATGTCACAAATGGACAGAAAAAAATAAATATATAGATCATTACACGGTTTTAAACATAAACATTCTAAATGGGTCCCAGTTTTATTTCCTGTTGCAGTATATGTGAATGATATTTACAGGTAGTAAACATAGACCCAAACTGTTGCCTGACGCAAACTGACGCAATTCTGTTGCAATTCCGTTGAAATGCACTAAAACTGAGCATTTCAGACAGAGGGTAAATACAGGTATATCCAAGCAGACAGAATGAGGAAAATAAAGTTGTTTTTTTAACATTACAGCATGTAAACATGTTCTAGTAGAAACCCAAAATACAAGTATGAACCTGAAAATGAGCACGATATGGGACCTTTAAGACCTCCTATATGGATACCTGTGAACTGAAGTGGGAGAAGCAGTTGGTCTTAGATTCAGAAGTATGTTTCCCACTGCAAACAATGTTAAACCTGTTTAACCTTTGTTCTCAACAAATGCTATTCCTGTCAGTTCAGGTATAGCCTACTACAGTACAGAGCCTCATCCACCTTTTCTGTACCAGCAAGAGCTTTCAATTTTAAAGTTCTTGTAAGGTTTTCATCGCAATCAACATCTGTATTTTTCAGCATTCAGCCAACATTAATCCAAAATACAAATGTGTACTTCAAAAATGTTTTCATCAAGTTACACAAAACTCAGCCAGCTTTTGTTGGCCGTGTGGGCATAGTGGCTCAAAAGGTCCTGATTTTAAAAAGGGGTCTTATTGTGTGGAAAAAGCCATCCTGTGTCGGTGGGCTTCCCCTGGATGTGCTGGATTCCCCTGCATGAAAACACACACTATTAGGTATACAACTGCACTTTGCCCTCAAGGCTAGATTACCAACTGTTAATAACGGTAAGTGCACTGGGGCCCCAGACCCCTAGGGGCCTCAAATGTCCCAGGTTCAATGCATGTCAATTGGTTTTGGTAATTTGATTGCAAATGTGTAGGGGGAATTTGCACCAATCAGCTAAGGTGGGTCTGGCATTATTGGCCAGTTTGTCTTTTAGAGAGGCCCTGTGTCAAAATGTAGTTTTAAGACATTAGTGTAACCTGCGGGCCAGTTTGTATTATTTCAGCATTTAGAGTGTTGGTTTTGTTTCTTGGTGTCTGTATCATTTCACACAGGGTTGAGGAGGTCAGTTGGGGCTTGTGAGCAAATGTTTGCCCTGGGGCCCCCTTAACAGGTTGATCTATGACTGCCCACGAGTAAGGTGGAGAGATGGGACTGTGCCTTGTTAAAGAAGAAGATGGGTCAAGTGCAGAGCATTAATTCTACCATAAATGATTAATCTAATTTCAAAGTGATGCTATGTGGGCTGAGCACAGTGCCACAACTGATAATTACAGGATGGTGAAAGCAGAAACGTAGTTTAATTGTAGCATTACAAGTAGAGAGAAGAGTCATATAGTAAGCAAACTGGCTGAATAATGTCAGTTAGCAAAATATATCTAAAGGTTCACATTAGCTAAGAGGTCTCTAGCCACCACAAGCTGCTGGTCAATGGCATGGATGTATTAAAGCTGAAGTAGGCAAGATTGGAGCAAATATGATAAAAAGTTATTTTTATAAAACAGTCGCTATATCGTGACAGTAGTACATGAGACAGGTAACCTGAAAAATCTGCAAGATTTCACAGACCGGACGAAAACAAGCAGTAAGAGCTGATCTGAGGTCTGCTGTCCATCTGCTGTCTATGAGAGCTGGCTGTCAATCACTCGCGAACTCCAAACAAACGGTCAAACTAGGCAGCGCTGATCAAATATGAATCAATATTATGTTATGTTAATGTCTATTTCTTTAGCTGTAAAATGAGAAAGTTTGTGATGCCGCCGCCGCCATTGTGAAATCTGGTGAAGGAACACCAACTTCCGGTCACATGACCGGAGCACAGCCAATAGGAACACTCTCTCAATGAAATGACCTGTGATTGGTCAAATTCTCCCGTCACGGGCTAGATTTTCTTAAAGCCTGAAAACAGAGCCATGAGGAGGAGCAGAAGTCTAGTTTTCTCTCAGAACACTTGAATTACAATATGCTGAAAGGTTATTATGGGATTTTTGCCCAATAATGCCAAACATATACTGCCTACTGCAGCTTTAAGAGAAAATGGTCATACCAAACCAGTAAGGCTGAGGCTGTGGCAGCAAAACCTTTGAGTGTATTGAGTTGAGGAAGTGTGTGTTTTATAACCATGTAGGAATTAAACCTCTGTGCTAGCCTATTTCTTGTTTCACACAGTTACTCAGTGTGGCTGTGGTGGGAGGTTTTGGATCCCCTCAAGTTGGCATGCACACATTATTTGTCACCTGATTGGAGTTCCATGCCCACCCAGATTACCTGTGGACACCTCTAGAAGGCGCCTTTTAGTTCCCCTGAAGCAGTTTTTTTTTAATGAGACGGAATGAAATCCGGAGGAGTGAGAGCTCCTTTCACCCTATCTGTGTCCAGCTGACGTCACGGCGGTCCGCTGGTGTATCCGCCCTGCTGCTGCTGCTGCTGCTTCCTGCTGCTGCTGAGGCTCCACTCCGTCGCTGCCTGTAGCCTGTAGCCGTCTAGCCGTACCCGCCGCTGCTCCGCCTCACTACCTACACACTCACAAGTTCAACAAACCGGGGAAACGTCGACATTTCCGGTACGTATACCCTTCGAATTCCGTCCACGGAGCCGTTTGTTGCCCGGTAAGTCAACAGTGGAGCCCGTTCCCGGTTCTCACTGCTGGTGTGACAGGCGGCGGCTCAACGTGTGACACCGAGGAGGAAGAGATGGAAGGAGGGAGGGTGCTGCTCGGACATCCGCACGCAGATATAGGGAGCAGCTCTGTGGGCATTTACCGTACCCCCCGCCCCTCACTAGCCGACCACAGAGACGTGTGTCACCGCTGCGACCCCCCAGCAGCCACCGCGGCGCTCTCACACAAACATCTACATTCAACGGTGGAAAAAAGCGGTTCTCTTTTTCTCCACCCACCACCGTCTGTGTGTCTGTCAGTGTGCTGAAGCTCCTACACGAGGAGGGTTGAGGAGGCTCTTCTTTGAATGTAAGGCGAGGTGAGGTGCTGGCTGGCTGGCTGCCTCCCAGGCTTCACGGTAATCCCATTAAAAGGCTGTCAAAGCCCAACAGTCGCTATGGTTTTACTGGAAGCGTCGCCCACTGTGGCCGGTGGACGGTGAGAGGTCACGATGGGAGGCAGCTGTGTGTAATGAGTATCACGGGATCCGGTGCTTCGTTTGTGCCTGTTGGAGTCTGGTTTTAGTCTGTGTGTGTCTGCTCTGATGAGCTGCTCCATGGCTCCATCTCCTCAGCACTGCTAAACATGCGGGATTGTTGCAGTTTGGGACTGTGAGAGGGAAATGGTGCCCTCGTCAGGTTTAACAAGTGTTATTTAACATTTTTCAAAGCTATTTACTGATGTATGGTGAACTTAAACTAGACTTTTGGAGGCAGTTTGTGATTGCACAGAATAGTGGAACCATCAGTGTATGAATGCAGATCCACCGTGTGCTCTTAAAGGTCTGCCTAGTCCGAGTCAGACCGGCCCACTTTCTAGTAAAGTGACCAGTCTATTCTTACTGTTGGTGGTCTCATGACATTCCTTGTGTCTTGTTTAACTTGTTGTGGGTGATTTGAACTGAAATAGAAGTGTATACAAGCCATGTGCAAAAGATGGTGCATTGTGACATCACCGTGAGCAGGAAGTTGTCATTTCTTACTGTCTTACTGGAATAAGTACGATGGAGTATTAGGGCCAGATTGAGGGGGGGGGGGGGAAATCAGATTTCGAGAATAAAGTCATATTACCAGAAAAAAAGTCGGAATTTAATGAGAATAAAGTCATACTATTTCAAGAAAAAAATTATATTACGAGAATAAAGTCATAACTTTACGAGTAAAAAAGTTGTTTCCCTATCAGGTCCGTGTGGTTCTTTCTTCGGAATAAACGCAGTTTCTTGCATCATCTTTTCAAGGTCCTGATACTGATAAGGTGGTGCTGATGTGCCAAAAGATGAATTGGCAGATAAGATAAGATTTCCTTATTTATGAAACCTTTGCTAAAGTATAACTTTACAAGATGCTCCACGTTTTCATTTTCACACACGCTGCTCTATTTCCCCTCTAAAATAACACGTCAAATTACTACTTAATAATATGATTTTATTCTCACAATGCTACGACTATTTTCTTGTAAACCTATGACTTTATTCTCGTAATATTACGACTTTATTCTTAAAATCTCAGATTTATTTATTTTCCTCAAAGTGGCCCTGACACTCCGTCATAGTCTTTGTGACTAACTTAAACTCTCTAAATGCTTTCCCTGCTGTCCCTGGCAGAGGGTTTTTACATTAGTAAGACATGGGTTGCTCCTCTGAGACAGTTTTTTGTCATCTGTCTGTAAGCTATTTAACGTCAGCCACAGGTGCCCAGTTTAAGCATTCTAGTGCGTCTGATCAATTATTCAGAGTGAAGATGTGGCGTCAGCCTGCCTGTAAGCTACAGTAGCTCTGTGACAGACGCGTGATCAAAGGCCACAGCGGGTCCAGATTACAGAGCTGCCGGTTTGCTAGCATGCAGACAAGAGAGGATCTTAGTTTTCCAGTCTTGGCTGATCAGTGGGAGAGTGTGACTGTTCAGGGAATACTGCAGAGGCCAAGTTGTCTTTTGTCCCAGTTCTGCATCGTTCCCTCCGGCATGAACGCAAATGCAGTGACATAAACAGGACACCAGCTCGGTGTGTCAAGATTTCTTTTTTCATAACTTCTTCAGGACAAAATCCAGAAGTTTCTCTCTTTCCTTGGTCCATGACCACATATTGTTTGTTTTCTCTAATATGGACACACTGGATATGTGGACAAGGCAGCAGGAGGAAACATGAGCCTTGGTATAGTCCTTATTACCTCAGTGGCTGGCTGGCAGTCATCCTTGAGCCCTGTCTAAAGTTGTCCACCCTCTCTAGGGTTCGGATCGGCAGCCTTGTTTGCAGCCTGGTTTCTGCCATTTGAGAAACTTCTGCTGTAAAGCAGGACATTTTGTTGAGTCCCATATGTAATACACACAATATGCAACAGGCCTCCTAGACACAATACTACAAAGTAGGGATACATCAATACCACTTTTTTTCAGATCAAGTATAAGTACTTACATTTGGGTACTCGCTGATACGAGTACTTCTCTGTGTCTAAAGACCCTCGTTAACAGCCAGCTGGAGGGTGTGAGCGACACACGGCAGGCTGGGGAGTCCCGCATACGAGGCGGTGCACCACAACCGGCTCTAGGTCGGCTTGGAAAGGCTCGGGGCGAAGGTGGCTCGCGCCCGCAGCTTTACAGCGTTCCTCACCTGGACATCACTGCACCGTGGACAAAGGGCTCGCTGTGCCCTCTCTCCCTACCAGGTACGGCTCCCAGTGCAAATGTCGACCGGGGCAGACTGTTTTAAGACTGTTTTGCGCCCCAACCGCATTTGCCGCCAGACCGGGGCTCGGCCCACGTAAAAGGCGCCAGGGGTCTGTGGCATTGTTGGCAACCCACCCAACCCGTCTTGAAACACGAACCAAGGAGTCTAACGCGTGCGCGAGTCAGAGTGTGCAAGCAAAACCCCGTGGCGCAATGAAAGTGAGGGCCGGTGCTCGCAGGCTGAGATGGGATCCCGGCCCAGCGGAGTCGGGCACACCACCGTAAAGTGGTATCGTTGCCGTTGTATTGGAGCCATTACATGAGCACAGTATCGGACCCGATACCCCCCATCCCTAGCTTGTACTATGATAACACACCCTGACTTTACTCACTGAATACTGAATGCTAGCACAAGTTGTGGCCCAACAACATTCAACCTGCGTTGATATTAAACAAGAACCCAGATGTACCTGGTCTAAAGCTTGCCAACTGGACCACAGTTCCTACCTCCCAGGGTCCTGTTCTAGAGATGGCCCAGGCATGGGGTCAAACACAAACCTCATGACTGTGGTTGTCCTCTCTGCATAATTTGTTTCTATACCTAAACTCTGTAGACTGATTTGTTTTGCATGTTTCCTTAATATTTTTTAGTGGATAGCCTATTGCTTTTATTTTGGTTGATGTCTAAACAGTATTTTTTTAATTTATTAGCCCACTACTATACAGGTGGGCATATTTAAAGCTCAATATCAGCTCAGCACAGCAAGAGTACTGTCTGTAAATGTAGATAAAATGACCAAATACATGCACATAAAATGCGTTAAAATCACCACCACAATATTTACTGTACAACAATGCCGACAGCCAATTTAGTAATTCTTACAAAGTTTTCAAGAAGATATGAGCTAGGAGTAGCTGAGTCTGCTGTGTGTAGTGGAAGAATGATGAGTGTGAGCAATGCTGCATCGATGAATGGCCCACACTGCATCATCTGGGCTAGTGTTAGCCAGAAGGCATGTGAGAGAGACATGTTTTTGATTCCTATACTTCACGCTGTGTGTGGTGTAAGCCAAACATGACGGATCATCAGAACCGCATCATTCTCACCGTGAAGCCTGCTGGTGGCAGCATGCTGTGGGGCTAGTTTTGCTCCAGACACTAGAAAGGCTGTGAACGAAGCTTTGAATGAGAGTTTATATCCCTGGTGGGACAGAGCGCTGCATGTAGTCCCATACTGTAGTCCTACTGTCACAGAACTGACCTCATTGTACACGTTGTGACTTATTACTGCCCCTCCCACCCCCCACCTCTCTCTCTCTCTCTCTCTCTCTCTCTCTCTCTCTCTCTCTCTCTCTCTCTCTCTCTCTCTCTCTCTCTCTCTCTCTCTCTCTCGTGTTCTTGTACATCCTGAAGCAGCCTTGAGTCAGCGTGCAGCTTGGCCGTAGTCGGCTCTGACGGGCTTACAGCTGAAGCTTGCCACTTGGCACAGAATGTGATGCAGTAAACTGTACATCTGCAGCACTGGCCTGAGCCTGAGCAAGTGTCCACAGAGTGTAGCGCACAGTAGCACAATATTCTGTTAATGTCCTCTTTCACTTCGAATTCACATTTTCAGTGTTATTTGATGTGTGTGATGTGCTGCTGCAGTGTATGATGGCAGAATTCACTGACAGGGTTTAACTGTGTATTTCTATTGAGACTGGTGGTAACGGGGCATGTTTGGTTTTATACATTCTGTGTGCCGAGCTCTGCACACAAGTTGGTCAGAAATGGGAACTGAGAAGGGTCTTTCAAGCTACTTGTTCTCCAAATCACAAGCACGAAGGCTTAAATATAAACTTAACCCCTAACTTCCTGATTAGAGGCCCAGTTAACTCTGTACTTGCCCAGTGTGACAGTATGCAAAGCTGAATAACTGGTTTGACTGTAACTACATGAGCAGTGCTGCTGCTGAAGCTCAAGCAACTTTAACAACAGCAGACTCTTATTGAACGTATGTTGGCAGTGTAAAGTCTGCAGGCAATACTGGACTGGATTATTGTCATGGTTTCAAAATGAATACCAAACATGGTTTTAGCTTTATTGACAGTTTAACCTCGATAATCCCAGATGGCTCATTGTAAACTGTTGGTTTCAGATTGAATTCCTTGACACCACCATATGCCACACTGTGAAGTGGGAGGCCAACACCAGCCATATAATTATACCCCCGCCACAGCGTATATAGCGTGTGTCCATCCTTCTGTCCGTCCGTCCGTCCTTCCTTCCGTCCGTTCGCGTCTCACACTTTCGTCTCCGGAGCAGAACTCGGAAACTATTTAATTTAGGACGTTTTCCAAATTGTTACAATGCTGCATATTGCCTTCAGTTTGGTTTGTGTTCACACGGCAGTATTGTTGTCAGTATGTTGACATGCACAGCGCAGCTCGCTACCGGAGCTGGTTTAATCCAAAAAGGTGCAATGCTTTCTCCAGTTGGGCCGGATCGAGGTCGGAGCATGTTCTCATCACAAACGAAGCGTCCCGAACCGTACCGCAGTTCGTTTGGAAGCAAACCGAGACCACACTTTCAAGGAGATCTCGGTTCACTTGTTTTGGTGCTGCACCCGAGTGCAATTGCTGTGTTCACACCTGCCCAAACGAACCGCACCCAGAGGGTAAACACTCCAGGGTTCCATTCAACCCAACTAAACAAGGCAGGTGTGAAGACGCCCTTAAGAACTATATGAGCCAAGCTTACACAGTTTGGTGTGACTGTGGAGAGTGTCCTCGCCCTCTCAGTCAGTCCCAGTGTGCTAACACAAGCACAGCACAGACAGAGCTGAACACACAGCGTCTAAGATCCGTCCGTCTCCTCCATGTTTGCCTCCAATGTGAGACGCAGAAGGTGATCGCTGACTCCCCCTCACGCTGCCTGCTCCCTCTTCAGATCTCCTCCCCTCTGGGAGGAGATTCCAGAGTTTCAGGTGAAGACTGTTCCATACTTGAACTCCGACACACAAACACTTTTAGACCAAGCATCGGCCAACAAGCACTTTAAAATGAATGTAGTGGCCCAAAGCACTTTAGGATCTTTTATCCGAGTGTGTATGTTTCAATGTATAAATGTGGTTACTGTTTTCATTATTTACTTCTGTGTGTGTTTGTCTGTTTTTAAGAGGTGACCTGGGGCAAGTTCCTATTAACTGTGTTGACGTGGCAATAAAGGATTGCCAGAGGTCCTTTGAAATCCTGTAGACACACACACACTACACTGTATAACCAGTGTAGTCCTGTTATTCAGCGTTTATCTGCTCACAGAACCTAGATATTTCTGTCATATTTCCATCTAGGGGTGGGCGATACATCGAATATAGTCAATCGCGGCTTGTCCCACGCGCGGTATATAAAATGACAGTATCGCGAACATCGACTACAAATTGTCATTAAATATTTTTAAGCCATTCCGGCCGCATGAGACTCGCTTTGCTATCTCCTTCTCTCCCTCTCTCCTACAGCTCCCTCTCACACACACATACGTCACATACTCCGCCCTGAATCCAGACCTCTCGACTGGGCGAGTGTGTGCAGGAGGCGGCTGCCTCCGTCAAATTTCGCCCTGCCTCCAGCTCGTGACAAAACTCTGAGGGGTGTCTTCATGGAAAACACTGTTTTCTAACAAGCATTGCACTTGATGGATTTTTGTCATTTGTAACTGCATCTGCGGCATTATGCCATTGTGTTGGCGCTGTAACAAACAGCACAGTGAAGCAGGGGGGGGCAGCAGGCTTAGCAGGGAATTCCAGACGTCCCTCTCCCCAGCAACGTTTTCCAGCTCTTCCTGGGGGGACCCCGAGGCATTCCCGGGCCAGACCAGATATATAATCTCTCCAGTGTGTTCTGGGTCGACCCTGGGGCCTCTTACCAGTTGAATGTGCCCGGAAAACCTCTGAAGGGAGACGTCCAGGAGGCATCCAGATCAGATGTTGAACCACCATAACAGAAATGTTAATGATTAGATGAGTTATCTCCTGAATGGCCTGTTATCAGCTTGGCGGTGTCATTCTGCTTAAAACCAACATAATGTGACTGATAAGGCCACATACAGTAGTGCATAGAGTCAACACATCCCAATGGGATCTCCTCTTCTCTAATGATTGCCACAGATGAAGGACTAGAAAGATCCGGTCAGCTGATTAGTCGATCATCAGAAATTAATCTGTAATCTGATGATCAGCTGCTTCTCATTATGAACAAAATCACCAATATTCATTGGTCTCATTTTCTCACACACATCGTCTTTGACATGTTCACCACGGAGACAGAGCGAAATCTCACTTCCTTTTCTGAAGACCAAGTTTATATTTAGAAAAAATGATGACATCACCTTGGCTATGGAAAATGATGTTGGCTATTTTTCACTATTTTCTAGATTTTTTTCTAGATGAAAGAATGAATCAGTTAATCCAAAAACACAAGTGTCTTAATTTATAAATCGCGTTAGTTGCAGCCCTTCTTGGGACTCGTGTATCTTTCCCAGTCTGTATACTTGCAATGGTTGCAAATGGCTCGCCTGTATGTCACGGGATAAGACTGCCATCTAGATTTACTAGTTTATAGTCAACAAATCTGAAGTGTCTGCTAAACTGTAGGGAGTTTCATACTTGCTGTAAAAGCCCCTGAAATGTTGGTTTGATATCTTAAGTAATTCTGTAACATTAAATGATCAAGACTTAATAAACAACAATCAAAGTAACAAACTAGAGCTTGCTCAGACCACACCCATCTTCAAACTCTGTCTTCATTTTGATCTCAACTACACACCTATAAAGTTTGTATTCACATAATACCGTATTATCTCAGTGGAAATGCACTGAAACAAATTAGTAAATGTGATACAAAAGTAAATGTAAATGTGACACAAAAAGGCAATTTATTATTTTGGCCATTAAAAAATATGCTTGGCTGGGAAATGTTTTCATCTACCAGTCACAACCACAACTGTTACCAGATTTAAATTCCAATATTTCTAAATCCTGATTGGAACATGGCAGTTTGTAACATCACTTTTTCCTCAAACTCTTGAAATCTGTCCTGTAAAATGTTGTCAGAAAAGTAGTGATCATGGAGGGAAAAACAGGCACATATTCAATAAGGCCCTGTTGTGTCTTTGCTGTTCTGTGTGTTCCTGACAGAGTGGAGCTGATGAGGGCTGGAGTCTGCACAACACCAGCTTCCTTCTATAAAGCTTATACAGTGGATGTTTATTTCACTCATTTAGATTCCTATCTTCAGTCTCCACATGGGGAGCGCCTCGTAGAGCAAGTCCAGGCATGATGTCAGTCTCTTAATTGTAACCGTGCCTTTTGTCTTCTCTTATTTCTGTCCTGTCTTTGCAGGTGGAGTGGTGTCAGGGAGCTCACTGAACAGGACGATCGACATCATGGTGGTGAACATCCCAGAATACTATGCAGGAAAAACTGTGCTGATCACCGGAGCAACAGGCTTCATGGGCAAGGTACAGTAGTAGTTGAATAGGCAGGGAGCCAACGGAGCATGACTGAACCAACAATGTGAGCTAACATGATGCAAGACGAACCTGTGTGGAAATTCTTTTCACTCCAACATGACGAAGAGTGAGACGCTGTACTTGCCTGCTTTTACTAGAGCACACACGTTTCTGCTATCTTCATATGAAGTATATTTACATGTAGATTTCAGGTCTGTTCACGCCATAAAGTCACGCAGGAAGAATGAAGATTGTCCAACAGTCTTATTGTATGCTGAATTGTGGGTGTTATGCTGTGAAGGCATGAGTG
>CAKAOI010029914.1:0-13975 GCA_916701655.1 Sebastiscus albofasciatus | reverse complement strand
TGACTGACAGCCCTTCTAAGAATATATTCTTTTGCAAACTAAATACATGGATCTTAAAGAAATGAAACACCTATAGTTGAGGATTTTGGCTCAGTTGATGGTTGGAAATAGAAGCATGTTTACTGCTGTGCATTCGTGGGCCTAAACCAACCTTAATTGCCAGAAAAATACTTTGATTTCGTTGTTGGGCATCTGTTTGTATCAAAAGACATCTCATCTTTGGGAGTGCTTTCAAAGCTGTAAACACATGTATGCTGCTCTTGCTCAGTGTGATAAAAAGAGCTTAGTGCTATAGTATGAGGCCAAATTGTTCCCAATTGTTCTCCTGACTGCTGAAACTACCCCCGCTTCATACTGCTGAGAAAATAGAAGTATCCAACAATGCATGTTGGAGAGATTTTCACAAACCAAGTCATTTTGTCCCCATTAGGACACACAGAGGCAGCAGACCTTATGTTACATTTTGGAGACAAACATCTTTACGAGAGAGAGAGTTTTCAAACCACCAAACAAGTCATAAAGGTAAACAAAGTCCTGATGACTCCAAAATGTCTATATGAATGTCTGCAAGAAACTCTCCTTACATGTGAACGCTCCTGTTGGAGGAGCTTACTGCATTCATATATCAACCATTGGAGATATAACAATAAAAATCAACAATAACAACAATAAAATCTACGAAAAAGTCTATGTGATGACCGTCTCCACGCTGAACAGCTTTCTGTGCATCTAAGTAAATTGACCAGGAGATGCCTGAGATGTGGCTAAAAGAGAGGCGACACAGGAAAGCAGACAACAGTACGTCACAAAACTGTTTTCCTAGTCTGATAAGTAGGCAGATACTATCGACTATTCATTTTTATGTTGATAGAACGTTATGCTATTGCATTTGTTTGATTATTTTTCTAATAAATATTGAAGTTTATAAATAAGTGTGCTGGCTGTCCTGGCTGAGTTGAGCTATCCATGGTACTGAAAGAAGGAATTAATTCTAGCATGTTAAATTAGCATTTAACCCTTTGTTTTGTTGTGGATGACCACATCCCCTACTGTATGTGTCCACATGAGGAAAGGACAAAGCAATAGAGTTAAAATATGGTGCTACTTGATACATTTATTTTTTTAAATTAGATTAAAATATTCCTTCAAACACAGTGGATAAACTCAAGTTCCGAATTTACTTTAACAGCTGCAAAAAATAGCCTAACAAGCTTCATCGTCTATGGGCCCACTGTGGTTTAGTGATTTATTTTCAAGAATAAAAACATTTCAAAAACACTCCCTAACCCCCTCCGATGTCTTCACAAATCACACACTGCTTATATACATCTAATTTGCATTGGCTAATAGGTTTTGCAGGAAATGTAATGCTGCCAGATTATGTTTTCATTAAAGTAAAGACAAAACCTTTATGTGGATGGGGGGGAGCAAAACATTCTCAGTGCATTACATCTGTTGAGTCACAATGCAAGGACGATTTCTCTGATCCGACTTTGTGAAAAGCTCCGAGGCAATCATGTATTCAAGTTAACTGAGTGCCTATCTTGCAGCTCTCATTATGTTTGTCTGCACACCACCTTACTCTGTACTTTCATTTAAAGCTTCAGTAGGCAGGATGTTTTTGGCATCATTAGGCAACAATGCCATAATAACATTCCAGCATATTATAATTCAAGAGAAAACTAGACTTCTGCACCTCCTCATGGCTCTGTTTTTAGGCTCCCGTGACAGGAGACTTTAGCCAATCACAGGTCATTTTAGAGAGAGCGTTCCTATTGAGCGTTCCTATTGGCTGTTCTCTGGCTGGTGGACGGTGCTTGGTATTTCTTCAACTATTCTCAACATGGCTGCCGGGTCACCAACTTTTCTCATTTTGCAGCTAAACAGTACAGTACAAGATGTTTCTGACAACATTTGAGGCGAGAAATAGGCATTACAGTAACATAATAACGATTCATATTTGATTTAATTTGACCGTTTGATCGGACTTTGCGAGTGATTGACAGCTGCTCAGAGACGGCAAGGCTCCAGCTCGGCTCTGATTGGTTGTTTTCTTCCGGTCTTTGAAAACTTGCAGATGCTATTAGGAGCACCGGAGGACACAGAGGAACATGATTTCTTTTAGATTACCTGTCTCATGCACTACTGTCAGGATATAGTGACCGTTTTATAAAAATATTTTTTTTTAAATCATATTTGCTCCATTTCTACCCACTGCTGCTTTAATGTGCAGAGTAAAGCAACATGCACAAATACAGATATGTTTTCATACTGCACATACAAGCATGCATCCAAAAATGCACTCACACACAACTGTCCCATCATGGTTGTATCCACAAATTCAAAATGCATTTTCAGCTCAATTTAACAAGAGACCATTAAAGTTTTACCCTCTGAAAATGAATGCAACAGCCTGTTGGTTAGCGTCGTTACAACATTTCTTAATGTGTCCAGCACTGACATAATGTGGCGCTGATTATGACATAACATAAAGTCGTTGCATCTATCTTGCTTTGCTCAGCTCTGAATTACTCATGTTTAGCTGGTGATTACCAAACAGCGGTAAACTAAATTAGAAACATGCAGTGAAAAAGCATTTTTTCTTTCCCGATACAAATGGATTTCTTCCAGATCCGAATACACAATACATTTCAGCCTGAGCTTGATTTTCCTATAGAGTCAAACAGGATCTGCATTATAAGCATACTTAGATGTATTTTCAACCTTGGCCATAATGTATTTCTATCGAAAAGATTACATATGTTTTCTTAAATTTATATCTTAATTCACTGTTGAGCTACTCTGTAGCTGTAGCTAACAATGACAGCTGTCCACCAATCATGTTATGAAGGCCAAACTGGAGTCACAGCTGAAAAGTGGTTAAAACACATTCCTTTTACAACAGCAAAACTACATACTACAGGCTAGTTTAAGTGTGCGCCGAATGTCACATAGGTCATTCCATCTGATGCAGCCTCCAAACCACATTTTCTGTGAATGTGAGCCGCTGGCTGGGAAAGCAAAACATTCATGTCAAAGTAATCCAGAGGACGCGGATGTGTTTTTGTGATTTTGAAGGTAATATGGACTGAGATTCTGCCGGACATATTGGGGTGGACTAGAGAGCCACACTCCCGGCAAAGTGGAGCCACGTAATGCTCTGCAATGATGACAAAACACTGAATACAATCAGTCATCATGATGGCAATGGCTGGGGAGAAAGTGCAGGTTGAAAGTAATCAAAATTACACAGAGCTACAAAGAGACACATGCCGGTAAAATGTGTCTGCTTGGATAGATACATTGTCATTGGCTGCTATCTTTCTGAGACATTAGCATTTGAATGGCTGAGTATAAACAGACTTTCTCTGCCCCCTTCTGACTGCTATACACTTTGAATATAACCCACTGAATGTCAATCAAAAGAAAAACAATGGCTCTGTATGATTCAGCTGCCTCTTACGATGGTCCAACAGGGGTGAAAAAGGAAGCTGGATGCTGAAACGGTAGCCTCTCTGCTCGTTTCTGCTAACAGATGATGATTTGTAAGCCATTTCCGCTTGAATTCTCATGCAGACCAGAAGTAGGGAGTAGGCAATGATACACTAGAGGATGTGTAATAGTGATGTAGAAGATTGCCGATTTTTATTACTGCTTCATTATTGGGAAAACACACCGGGCAGCGGCGCAGTTTGGCTCGCCGTAATAATTAAACAATTCTTCTGCTGCCAGGAGGCGTGTTCATATGTTTCAGGTGGGAAGACATTTTTTGTAACATAGGTCAACATGTCAAAGGACTCTGTTTACCGATTGGCTGCGGGTATTATCTGGCCGCAATTTGCCACCAAGAGTTACACAATCCCCAACTTTTAGCTTGTCTCAGTGGGCTACCTCCGTGTCTGAAAAGTGAAGCAAATGTAGAAGTGCCTTAAACTTGCATTCTTTCTAACAGCCAGCAGGGGGCGACTCCTCTGGTTGCAAAAAGAAATATGATTATATAGAAGTCTATGAGAAAATGAGCCTACTTCTCACTTGATTTATTACCTCAGTAAAAATTGTAAACATGAGTTTATGGTCTCAATCGCTAGTTTCAAGTCTCCTTCAATACAGCCTGATGTTCATTTAGTAAATTATGGTCCCATTTAGAGTCAAATAGACCACAAAACAGGGTATGCTTTAGGGCGTGGCTACCTTGTGATTGACAGGCCGCTACCGCGGCGTTGTCCGGCCTGGGATTTGTTTGTGTTTTCACCTTACAACTTTAACCCTTTCACAGTGTGTTTTCAGTTCATGAAAGTTAATTGTAACATTTTGGTCGCCTAAAAATGTCTTATTTAGTGTTCGGCTGTACTTAGCTCCATCTTCTAGTGTCACTTCTGGTTGCAAAAAGACAAGGTGGCGACAATCAAAATCCCAAATTCGAGGCTTCAAAACGGCAGTCCACAAACCAGTGGGTAACGTCACCATGACTACATCCACTTCTCATATACAGTCTATGAATTGGCAGCAGCTTTCCATAGACGTTGCATGGCAGCTTGCCTCAGGACGCATTTCGATGCTGCTCTAATGTGTGTTTTTGGCGTTAGAGCCAAATACTGTCTCTCGGCATGGTTACATCCCTGCTCTATATGAACCTCGGCAAACCTTTGGTCACAGCTGCCGCCACCATGGAGGCATAAAAATGTAAAACTGTGTATTAAAATGCTGTCTGGTAAAAATATACTTAAAAAAAGAAATAGTCAGTCCTTGACAGGAGGGTCAAAAACTGACGCTGCTTCCAGCCATCTCTGTTTACTCGCTCCCGAGCTCGTGTGTGGACCCCCATGTGACCTGTGCATTATTATTCATCGCGTGGCACGGTAACCAGCACGCTTCCCTGTTGTGAGGCAGTATACAAAATGACTACATGGCGGGCTGAAGATATTCAAAGCTAATCCTTATATCTGCTCACAGACGCCAGATGATCAGCTTTCCCTTTTGGCAAACACAGAGTGCTGCAGGGATTGTATACCTGCCACTGAGCCGGCTTGATGCGTCTCACATATCTAGAGCTATGCAGCGCTACATCTGAGAGCATGAGTCAATAGTGAAGTACATGTATTAGCCGTGACACTATCGTCTGCAAATATACTGTATGTGGAAGAAATATGATTTAGATACTTAACAAAATCTTTTAATTTTCTGTGATCTATAATCTATCTAACTTAATATCATTAAATACTGGCTTTAATATAATGAAAACGTATCTTTTATATGCCGTCTCTAACAAATGAGGAATAATAAAGCTGTGAAAGATGCACTTGCAAGGAAAGAGCACATTCAAATTATGAATTGTAACCACAAAGATGATGTGAGAAATAGCATACTTCATTTGTTCTATTATCTTCTCCAAAAAATATAATGACTGCTCCTTAAAGAAGCGACTGCTGAAGTTCAGAGCACATACGGAAATATTCATGAGTTGCTGAGCAAACCGCTATAAAACAGTAAACAATATCCATCCAATCCCCTTTCACAATGCAGAAAATTTCCGATTTGTACAATGTTTGAATAACTGAAATATGCGGTCAAATGTTACTCACTGTGAAGCACAGAGGCATATGCATTCACAACAACAAGCCCGGTCTAATTTGCAGTCTACCGCAGTGTAATTTGCTTTCATCAGATGTACTGTATCCACAGAATGATTCTAGCAATTGCACAAAATTAATTCCATCTGTTTTCACATTGCGCCCGCTGAAAAAAAAGGATTTGTTGAGATAAGTGAAGCTCAAAGGAGGTTCTGCTGCTTTGTTATATTATTATATAGTTTCAGAAAGTCATGATTTTCCTAAATTATATCCGTGATCTGGAAATTGCAATATCATTATGTGTCTGTCAGACTGTATAGTGTGCTTAAATTTACACAAAACATGAGGTCCTGTTCTGACAACAGCATTTAGAGCACAGATACTGTTCAATGGCAGCATGTAGAGAATGGCGAATTTATTATATACAATAATATCATAATATCTTTGTACTGATCAGACAGTGCAGTCATGGTAATTTTGAGTTATGAGATGATACAAATCTTTCATATGACCACTACAATCAAATAAATAAATTAAAAAACAAACAAACAAACAAATAAATAAATAAATGCTATCAAACACAACCAGCACAGTCGGGGTAAATGGCTTGTGAATGACACGATAATGGACAAGGCATTTAGCATGCAATAAGAACGACTTTGTTGCATTTTGCATGTCAATTGTACGCCATTTAGTCTGTACTGACTGCAATGTAAATGCATATCCGTAAATATGTTAGGCTCAGAGCTAATGACGTAGAATAAAAAGTGAGAAAGACTTCTTATGGTGGGTGAGAGGGAGGGGAGGTGGATGGTCCAACAAACACAGGATTTTTAACCAGAACACCAGTGTTTTGTTTTGTAAGTGACGTTAGTGACTTTTGTGAGTGTTTTTGTTGCCTCAACCTAACTGCGGATGTTACTGTAGTTTTGTTGCGTGGCGTACAAATGACACGTGAAAAGCCTAAAATGCGTCCTCATAACACGCGGGATGTCATTGTAATGTCGTGCTATTTATACACCTTCCTGTGAGGTGGGGTTGAACACAACACTGAGCTGTAGTGGAGCTTCCAATGAGACAGCGGGTGTTGATATAACATGAACTAAAAGGTACAGTTTATTAAGAATCAGAGTTAATGTTAGCAAGTTAGGCTTTCACTCTCTGACCAACCCGGTCTCGTTGGAAGGCGTATAAAAAGCATATTACACGGACATTCTGCATGTTATGAGGAAGCATTTTAAGGTTTTCGTGTGTCATTTGTACACCCCGCAACAAAACTACGGTAACATCTGCAGATAAGTTGAGGCAACAAAACCACTTGGGTTGGGTTAAGTAAAATGTCATGGTTGAGCTTAAAATAAGTACGTAAACTAAGTAAAATACGTAACATAAGTATGGAAAGTACGTCACAAACGTCACTAAAAAACATTCATGCGCATTTTCGTGCGAATGGGCTGCTCCGACAGGAAGCTAGTTAGCCTGCCTTGTGGGCATAAAATGGGTCCTCCTAAATGTTGTAAAGGGAATCACCAACAGTGCATAACCAATGCTGTGATGCCTTGTTAAAAAAAAAAGGGGAAACACATCTTGTACCAACCGTGACAGGATGTACGGGGCTATGATGTGCTCTACCTGTAGTCAATAGTGCACCACAGAAATTGACAGCAGGTATCCTAGCAACACTGGCTCTCACATGTCAGTCAACATGGGGGATGCCCACCCAGAGGCCAAGATGCTGTTTTCACAAATCCATCAAAAATGTTTTTTTAGAAAAAATGGACAAATATGTACAACAGTAGCAATATCAGCAAATTTTCCGTTTTATTCACATGATTCACAAAACTACAGTAGCACTAAATTTCTGCCTATTCTGGAGATTTCACTCCACAGCATCCCACAAGCAAAAAGTCACACATCCATCTTGCAGAGCAGAAGTTTTTCCACATTCGGCCACACACAGATGGTAGAGTATGAATGGTGAGCGTGGCACTGTTACTCTGCGAATACAAACAAGAAGCCTCACCACCACGGGCGAGAAAAAGACTAACCGAAGGCCATCAGTCCCACTGCCCCATCTGGCCTAATTATGGCTTCCGTGTGTGGATGGCTGTGGCCTTTTGTCTGTGAATAGCCAGTCTTTCCCCAAAACTATGTTTGCAGTCAAGGCCTCTAATTAAGGTGGGACCAAATTAAAATGCAATTCCAACACTGAAGGTACACCGTTGCTGGCTCAAGGACCTTTAATGAGTGGATTTCCCACCCATAAATTACAAGCTTAACCCGTTCTGTAGGTCTGTAGCCGTGGTTGGTATCCTCTGGGTGGCAAGACTGACAAGATTGATTCCACAAAGATGAAATTGGGTCATAAATTCCCCGGAGTTCAAACATTCAACAGTTTCCAGAAGTATGTGCAGGGAAATATTATTTGTATAAGATGAGCAACGATTGCAGTGACACAATTTATTGACAAGGCTTTAGAAAGTTATCTGAGAAGCTTAAGTGTGTCAGCTTTGATGTGACATGGAGCTGTCCGGATGGTCTAGAAGGTATAATTTCCCCTAGAAATTGAGAGATGCAGGCGCCATATACATGTAGTTTTCAAGAAATGTAATCCTGTAGCTCAAACTAGGGCTCAAATGTGACAGTAAATGTTGTTAATCCCTCAAAGCACAATTCGCTGAGGGATTTGAGAACTGGTGCACTGCCAGGCTTCTGACATGCCCTTAAATATTGGAAGACACATCATGGGTGTGGGTGTCGAAATCTCCCAGCAAACAATGAAATTTTAATTCTAACCACTCCTGAGGAAGAAAATCCGCCGTAATAGGATTTGATGACACCAGATTGTTTCCTCATATTAGGGAGAGTAATGACATGAGTGACAATATCTTGCCAGACTGTGGAACAACAAAGTGAGATGCATGAAATATTGATTGCCAGTGTCTGCTGTTATTTATATAGTGTGTAGTGGGGGCTGGCAGTTCCCTAACCAGTGTTACCTCAACTCTTCAAACAGCACAGCAGAATCTAATTTAAAATTAGATGAGTTTAATACATGTAATACTTTGACAAATTCCCTGGAAATTACCTTTAAATCATCAGGTGCATCTGTATCGGAAGCAGAAGTAGGAAATAAAACAAATATGACAACCTCATTTTCTCTAAAGAGGCTGCAGTGAGGTAGAATAACACACAAAAAAAGCACAGCACATTGCAGAGTAGAGAGAGGAGAGTGATCACTTTGACTACTTACTGTAAATGTTCCATCCATTAGAGGGGCAAAAATTTAATAAATATGCTAATATGTTAGAGTCTACAAGGCTGGTTGGCAGCACATTTTCAACCTACTGAGAAACACTGAAAAATATGATTGAGCTGTATTCTTGGCTAGTCATTTCGGAACAAGAGCATCACTTATCGCAGGCTCCTTCACTCCGGAGAAAAGTGTTTGAGTTGTCGTACTGAAAAGTTAATCAAGTGAGATAATTGAATGTTGTTCAGAGACAGAAGGTGGGAGGGAAGGTGCATGTTTGACATTGTTTAGTTTCCAGAGGTTTAACATTTAGAAAATAAAGAAAAATATATACAAGTGTATAGTGTTTAGCATCAGAATGTCACAGAAAAAAAGCGATAAAGGTGTGTGTTTGCCAGCGAAGATGAAGTGGGAAGACAATGCTTTCTCACCTCCACGTCAGTAATGAGATTTGTTTTTTTTCTGCTACATTCCAGCCAGTGTACCCAGAACTAGAATTCATATCCCCAAATAGCTTAAATCAGTGTGTTCTCCGCAGAGGGCAAACACATTGCCTTTGACAAGTTATGCTATGACATGGAAATCATCGCTGCATAAAAAGTCCAGATTACCCTGACGTGGCAGAAATAGATCCATATATTTTGGAATCAAACACATTAGAGAGCCTGTCAAAGCAGAGAGCTGGGAGAGGCAGCCGCTCCGCACCTCATCACCGTAACATTCAGAGGATTATTTTTGCTGACGATTTTCTGTTGGAGTGAGTGAGACTGGCACAGGTTGACTCTGAAAGTCTCATCATATATTTAATCACAACCAACTATGCTCTCTGGGAAGCAATTTGTGATTTGTTGCAATTTTTACAAGTCATTTTTTTTTGCAGATCTGTGCCAATATGTATCCTGCATATTACATCTAATTCTCAATGAGGAGACATGGATATAGTGGCTTAACTTTAAATGCTTTCAGTGTCAAGATAAATCGAAACTTAAAAAGAAAGTTTGGGACCACTAACATTGTATTTAAACAAAGTATCTCAAATGTAATTGGTCAAATTCAAATCCAAAAATTCAAGTCGAAAAACATAATTGAAATAGCAACATCCGGGCTACACAGGACAGAATAAGTAATCGAGCCTGAATGCAATCAAAACCCACCTCTGGCATCAGAGCCATGAAAGTATTATAAAAAACATCTATGATCAGAGCACGGTCACGACGCGTTTTTCGTTTTTCAACCCTCTCTAGATGAAACCACGGCAAAATGAGCCCAACAGCAGGCTGGTGGCCAACGGGTCTAACAGGCCCTCTGCCTCCATCCCCACCGCTGGCACACTACTTGGCCGGGAGGAGAGCAGACAAGAGCTCTCATTTGCTTACATGAATTCTGTTACATATGATACCTCATTACAAAACAGTACTCCAACTAATCAGTGAAATCTGTAAGGTTTTTGGTGTAACTCAAACTTTGGGGCTGAACAATTTGAGGAAAACTTTTTGATGAAACTTTTTCTGACCAATATTGCACTTCTGATTTAAATTGTGTTAATTTTCTACAAATTAAAAAACAGGCCTGTATTTGTGGTCTACGTAGTTAAAACAATAAGCACCGTCGCCAACTTTTCTTGAACAAAATCTAATAAACAAATGCAGTTTCTTGTTATTGAGATACTCTCAAGGTTCTCTCTATTTTATTTTTAAGTAAGAAAAGTCAACTTCCAAGCAAATTTGTCTGGTTTTCTAGAAGAACTGATCATTTTAGCCCACATTCATTTAAATATGACAGTAGATAGACATTACTCATATTTAATTATGACATTTAAAAGTGTCATTTTAATATTTTTGACAGCTGCATAGATGGCCAGTCATAACAAAGTGCTGGCAAATCATGTCTGACAAGATTTGGATATTGGACTGACAACACTTACACCTAATGATAATGTTGAAAGCTCTGCACTGTAGCAACTTAAGCTAACGTTGATGTTAGCTTCATAGACTGACAGCACAAGATGTTTCACATCCTGAAGGTTTCAATTCAGAGCTTTTAATGTGATAAGCTTAAAATGATGATGTGATGTGCTTAAACGTTTAATTGAGATATTCTGACAACACTTTACACTCAATAACTGTTGAAAAGGGATCACCAGGCAATCACCTACATCTACAAAAATAAAACAGTCACCACTTGTTTATGAAAAGTAAAAACACAAAGCCCAATTCTTCTTTTTTTTTTTTTTTTTTAATCCAAAAAATCAAACACAATACAGCATGGACGTTCTTCTGCCACACAACCATCTTTGGCAAGTGTAAATGATAGCAGCATGCACAGAGCATATTAACCAGACGACAGCCAACAGTTTCTTTTTTGTTGTTTGGCCGAATTTAACGTTAATTAGCTACAGTCAATTTGTTGTCATTAGAGTGGGTGAAATTAACAGTCGCTGGCTTAAGCTTAAACTCCCACTCACTACAGCCTGTTAACACTGCTAATTATGCAAGGAAGTTATGATCAAAAATGTGGGGCTTGTGATTTGGAAATTACACCTTTTACTCAATTTTCACTCCAGTTAAACCTTGTCATTAACCTTTTCTTAACTTCACAGGGTCAGAATATGATCTATTTACAAGTGAAATAAGCAGTATGTAGGAGTCCTCGACAAAAGAAATTCTTAGTTGACTAACACTCATACGATTTTGTCCACTAGTCTATTAGCAGATTTAATAAGACAGATCTGTGAAACTGTATTTTTCCACAAAGAATCAAACAAAAGAATAATTTTAAATATTGTGTTTACCAGAGATGTGCTTGTAAGTTTCTTGGAAATAAGTCATTCAGCATGAAAAAAGCATAAAAAACAATTAATCAACTTAGACTGAGACCAAAACAACCGATTAGTTGATATTTAGCATGCTACATATCTGGAATGTGTCTGTGATAGGCTTGCAGCGGTTATTGTTGTCACAGATTACATCACTTGCTCATCGCCGCCTCCGTCATTTTGCTTTTTTGCAGAAATAAATCCAATTTAGTTAATTTTTACGTATCAGCGCCATGTTATCAATACATAGCCAGACGATGGACGCTTAAAACTGAAAGTCAAACTGTCTGCTCCGTACGGAGTCTCAGCACCGAGTAGCAGGAGTCATATTTCACACACTATGGACAAGAGAGAGTTGACAGGCAAGACGATGACGGAGGATTTGGTGTCAAAGCAAAAAGCAAAAGTGCCTATTTGGCAATATTTCAAATTTAAACTCAACGCTATAAGGCAACCATAACGTTAATGAGGCAATCGCTGTGATGAGGACGGAGCGCTCACAGCCGATGTGTGCAGCAAAGCGAAGCAGGGTAGAAACCTGCGGCCCCTGCAGCGAAGGTTTGACCGGAGAGGCCAGACACACAGCCATCCGACGTTAAAGATCACCAAAAAAGTAAGCCTCTACAGATATTGACCATCATCTTTTCTTGTACAATGTCAATGTCTTCACCGTCACATCCCTAGTCTCCGAGGCATCGGTGAGCAGCCTCTCGTCTCGCACCTTGACACATGAAAGATGACCTGGGGCTTTTGTTGGGGAGCTTCAAAAAGTGTCGAGGAACGGAAAACCAGGGCTAAAGTCGTGTAGTGTGACATAGTGTGGCAGTATCAACACATATCAGTATGTCAAATAGGTAGTAGTGTACTCTTTACAACCTCGTCCACCACTTCAAACGTGTGGGACACAACCAAGCCGGCAATATGCATGTTATCTTATGGATCTCCTTAGCAACACTGAAGGGGGGAATACAACCAAGCTTTATATATCCTTTTACTCATCGGGCCTACTTCTACTGATGTGTTTATTGATGCAGAAATAAGTTCCAGCCTGACTTAAACAGCGGGATTGATTCTGATTCAAATCCTCAAATTGTAACAATCGTAGAAGCACACAGAGAGAATCACAGTTCTCACGTGAAGCACACTTAGGCAGAGCAGATATTAGATAGTTGAAACTGAGAGAACACACTTGGAAGCTTATCACAAAGAGAGAGGAGAGGAGAGAGATCAGGGAGCAACAAACTTTCTCACTGGGGGAAAGTCTCAGAATACGAGCCTACAGGGGATGAATTGGAACAGTGAGCGCCAGCAATAACTGTGGCAGCTCTGGTTGTATTGTGAGCAGTGAAGCAGCTCTTTCATTGGCAATGGGAGAGCGAACACATGCGTGGCAGCTTAAACAGAACACTACATTAAAGCAGGGCTCTGGATATGTGTATACAGTGTATCCTGTGTGTGTGATTTTTACAGCGTGTCTGAACTAGCTTCACAGGACTCACTCTTTTCTGGCTGGAAGGTTAACAAAGCATGAGTTGTATCTATTGTTTGCTGTTTTTTTTTATATTGAAATTCACCTGTTTTTTTCTGCTCCGCACTTCATCATCAACAGATGATTCTGCAGTAAATGTCAAGTTTCCACGAGCTATTACCACAGGAGGCTATTAATGATGAACGTAATGGTTTGGGTCGAACTCAGTCAGGGATAAAAAATACTTATTAATGTGTTTTCTAAATGTCACAAGAGGTGAAAGATGCTGTGAACCGCATGTCGTTCTCATGTTAGCAGTCAGCTTTTACATGCTGCTCACCCAATTATATTTTATTGAATTAAACATTCACTGAGAACTACAGCAAGGACATAATTAATTGCATTTCAGTTTACAGTTTAGATAAAGAGAAGATGCAGAGGACTACCTAATTGAATTAAATGTATTTATATAGCAAGAAATCATAACAGAAGTTATCTCGAGAGACTCTTCATAAAGAGCAGGTCTAGCCTGTACTCTATAATATAAAGAGACCCAATGTTCCCCCATGAGCAAGCACCTAGCAGCATTAACAGCCAAACTAAATCAATAACTAAACTGCTTGTTGATTAAGGCTTTGTGTTGTTTTGTCAATGCAAACTAAGGCAGTTAAACACTCCGGCCTCCAAGTCGTCCATTAATTCCTGATAATGGACACCTCGAAGGGCATTATCCCGCTTATACCGTGGTCATTTGCCAAAGAAAAAAAAAAAAATAAGACTACTAATTTATATTTTCTTACGTTTTAAACAAAAAAAACTTCTTCAGAATCCATTCACTCTGTTTCCCTGGTAACCTGGCATATATACAT
>CAKAOI010029912.1:20904-44856 GCA_916701655.1 Sebastiscus albofasciatus | reverse complement strand
GAATTAGTGGCACAAACCGATAGATTTCCCGCCAGATTAGAGGGGGAGGGACTGAGAGTGAGATTCAGATAGATGGATGGAGTAGGGGAGTGCTCTTCCTCAGGAGGCCTGCAGTTTAATTGAGTTTATGAAGCAGTGGACGGAGCAGATTGATGGGGGATATCCATCTAATAGCACCATGATGTCTGTGGACTCTCTTCTTTCTCGCTCTGCATCTTTCACCTGATCCTTTTCTCCCTTTTCCCCTTTCTCTTCCTCTATTCATCTCACTTACTGTCCCACTTCTCTCCGTCTCCCTCCCTCCTTCTTTCTTTGTGTTTTTTGCCTCGTTTCAAGATCCAACTTTCTTCTGCCCTCCCTCCACTCTCACACACTCTTCAGTACTGTATTGCCAGATCCCTCCCATCCATCCCCACTTTAACAGTCTCCACCATCTCCATTTATTCCTCATTTTCCGTAATCATCTCTTCATTTTCATCTTTACCCCTCTCTTCTTATGACGCACCTCCATCTCTCGTTCTGCCTGTATCGTCAGAACCGCTCTCTGCCTCTTACTTTCTTCCTCTCCATTTCACACACATTCACATAGATTGAAATATATACACAGAAATTCAAGAGCACACATGTTCTAATATGAAAACACCAATACATATCAGATTGCAATGCAAACGTAGGGTAACATAGGTTTTACTGTATATTACCGTTGTTTCAACAGCGTTTAAATTACTATATTTCATCATTGCAATATTATTTAATAACCTTGATTCTGGATCAGAGCTATTGAATTATATTACTGTATGTAATGTATAGTATTATTATTAGTGCTGTCAATAGATTAAAATATAGAATTTTTTTTTTATCTGTTCAAAATGTACCTTAAAGGGAGATTTGTCAAGTACTTATAAACTAAAGAAAACAAAGTTATTAATATTATATTCCATTTCTGCCAATAGATGCCCCTAAATGTTACACACTGGTCCTTAAAGTAAAGTACAAGCATCTTAAATTTTTACTTAAAGGTGCAGTGTGTAGGATCTGGCGGCATCTAGCAGTGAGGTTGCAGATTGCAACCAACTGAATATTCTCCCATGTGCTAAGCGTGTAGGAGAATTACGGTGGCTGACGCGAAAACGCAAATGTCCCTCTCTAGAGCCAGTGTTTGGTTTGTCCATTCTGGGCTACTGTAGAAACATGGCGGTGTGACATGGCGGCTGGCTCCGTGAAGAGGACCCGCTCCCTATATGTAGATATAAACGACTCATTCTAAGCTAACGAAAACACATTGATTCTTATTTTCAGGTGATTTATACACTAAAGAAAACATACTTATTAATATTATATTCCATTTCTGCCAATAGATCCCCCTAAACGTTACACACTGTTTCTTCAAGTAAAGTACAGGCACCTCAAATTTGTACTTAAAGGAGCAGTGTGCAGTAAATGTACTTTGTTACATCCCACCACTGATACTGTGTAAATATACTGGACCAGAATAAGTCATGCTACATATTACAGCCTGCATACCCAATACTTTTTTTTGTAAGTACCTTAAAATACGTGTGAACAAGGGCCTTACACTTGAAATATGGACGTCTTTGAACACATTTTCAATGCTTTGTCGTGATAGTTCACTAATAAATAATGTTCATTACCTCAGCTGGAATTCTTCATGCATGCTTCTATAAACACAGTTTCAACCCCTTTTCCCCCTGTCTCCGTATAGGTACCTATAGGTATTTCATTTATACACGGTAAATAACTTTACTGTGATTTGCAAGCTGTAATTATAATAGGCTACACAATTACATGTCCATGCCATGAACCAACAAACACACACACACACACACACACACACACACACACACACACACACACACACACACTTAAACCTGTTTTGTCAGCCTGTTACACTCCCGACTGTGTGTTGACAGCTGGCTGCAGACAGAGAAATGACCAGATTGATGAAGCTGTTGCTGGCCAGGCCTGCAGAGTTGCAGATTCCTATGTGTGTGTGTGTGTGTGAGTGTGGCTGGCTGGGCTGTGTGTGTGCTTGTATGAGAGGGGATTTATTGATTGAAGATTAGAGTGCAAGAAAGAAAGAGAGAGAGAGAGATGTCTTCGGGATGCAGAGCAATGTGAAAGAAATGACATGCTAATGAATGCATATGAATAAAAGAGCAGATAGTGAATATGTGAATGTTAGTGAGCACCAGCGTGTCTTTCTTTCCATGTACACATGAATATAACGGTCTCCATCTGTCCCTGATGATATCCACTGTCACACTGTTTACCCCTGTGATTATAATACTACACACATCTTAAAGCAGCAGCAGGTGAAATTGGAGCAAATATGATTTTAAAAAGTTATTTTTATAAAACGGTCACTATAATCTGACAGTAGTGCATGAGACAGGTATCTGAACAAAATCATGTGCCTCTGTGTCCTCCGGTGCAAGATTTCACAGACTGGAGGAAAACAACTAATCAGAGCCGAGTTGGAGTCTGCCGTCTCTGAGCAGCTGTCAATCACTCGTGAACTCCGATCAAACTGTCAAACTACGCAGCGCTGATGAAATAGGAATCAATATTCTACCGGCACAGGTAACCATGGTTACACGTCTCCAACCGGCAAGGAGGCTCTCAGAAAGTGACGGAGCTAATTACTGCTCAGTGCGTCTGAAAACAAACATACTACTGTTTATTCACACGATAGTATGTTGAACAATAGTACACATATTGGGTATGTATAGCGCATATTATGCTATTTCGGACGAAGCCAGCATGTTAGTACGGCATTTGGGACGCAACCTTAGTTTAGCCTGTTAGCATGCTAACATTTGCTAATTAGAAATGAACACAAAGTACAGCTGAAGCTGATGGAAATGTGAAAAGTAAATTGGACAAATTGGAAATGTAACCAGATGTTGGCGCTATAGATGAAAAGTCAGGAGATCACCGAAGTTATTACAATTTATCCTGAGGGAGGCTTGAATGTGTGTAGCGAATTTCGTGGTAATCCATCCAACAGTTGTTGAGACATTTCACTCAAAACCACAAATGTCAACCTCATTGTGAGGTTGAGGAACCTCACAAGAGGAACCTAGAGAGGAAAGATCAGGGACGATCAATACTGTGGGGAACATGAATGCCTGTGCCAAATTTCGGGGCATTCCATCCAAACCCAATAGTTGTTAAAGGTCCCATATCGTGCTCATTTTCAGGTTCATACTTGTATATTGTGTTCCTACTAGAACATGTTTACATTCTGTAATATTAAAAAAAACCTTTATTTTCCTCACAATGTCTGCCTGAATATACCTATATTTATCCTCTGTCTGAAACGCTCCGTTTTAGTGCATTTCAACAGAATTGCACTAAATGTTTACTTCCTGTCAGCTGATGTTATTAACATCCACTGCAACAGAAAGTAAACTGGGACACATTTAGAATGTTTATGTGTAAAACTGTGTAATGGTCTATATATTGTATATTTGTGACATCACGAATGGACAGAAATCCTTACGGCTTGTTTCAAACGCACAATTTCTGAATACGGGCTGTGTGTATTTCTCCGTATATTGAGCGTTTTGATAGTTTAACAGTATTTATACAGCACTTAAACCTGCTTTATAATATAAAAGACATGGAAATCTCACTTTTTACAATATGGGACCTTTAAGATATTTCAGTCTGGACCAAATTCAGTCAGGACATTGCCATCTCTAGAGCCGCTCGCTTGGCTAAAAAATAAAAAGTAGGCTAAAGGTCTAAGTGTGTAATGGCTCTGTGGACTGGCCTCTGATTGGAAATGAAAACCAGTGAAACCTGCGTGCTTTTGGCCCTCCATGTCACTTAGCCCATCAAACCACCAGGCTAAGCACTTCCTTAGCTCTCCATGGCCCCGTTTCCAGCTGCGAACTTTCCAGTCAACCACAGCATTAGCTGGATTAACCTCCAGGCTTACTCTGGTTGTCTGCCTCTCTCCTGCAGCACCAGACTTAAAGCTGTCCTTTGGTTCTCCCTGCCTCTGCTCGTCTAGCTCTCTCTCTCTCTCTCTCTCTCTCCACAGCTTATGTTAAATTCTGTTAGTTCTGCGGCAAACGCACGCCTCTCGCCTCCTTTCTCCCTGCGCTGCTGGAAATGTCATCTCCCTTTTCTCTCAGATTTCTTTTGTCCTTCCTTTCTTCTCCTGGTATTATCTATCTCAGTCTCATTCTTGCGATCATTCTCTTTTTGACAATATTTCTTCAGAGAGGGGATATTTCCTCCCATTTCCCCTCCCTCCTCTCCTCCTCCTCTGGCTTTTTGGTGTGTTTTTTTTCCTTCATTCATTTTGGTTCTCTGTCCTGTCATTATCGACTGCAGTGAGTGGCTTTGTGTGGCGGCTCCTGTCTTATCTGGTTCTGTCAGGTGCTGGTTAAAATCCATTCATCGCTCGGATGCACAAAGGTGGGCTGGTAAAATGCCAGTGCTGCCTCCACACCGCAATGGGAGGAATAATCTTTTAGCTGGACACTCTGTATGGCACTAAATGTGTCTTGATTCCCTCTTCTTCTCTCTCAGTTTATCTTCATAACTGTCAGTGGAACATTAGGAGAAATTAGTTGGGTTTGTTGCTGTAACTGTGCCTGTGCTGTTTCCTTTACTTTTACAATGCTTCTCTAACTTTACCTATGTTACATTTCATCTATTAGCCCACATGATACTGTACAATCTGTAAGCACATACACTGCACCAACTTTCATCAGGGTTGTCTTGTCCTACAAACAAAAACATGGGCCATGATCAGTTTGAAACATGCTATAATACTACACATAGGAGCTTTAAACCTGCATTCAGTGATTTTTTTTACAACTTAGGGCATTATTTTCATCTCCCAAAGATGATATGGTGAACTTGTTAGCAAGCAGTTGCTGTTGAGTCGTGTTTCAGGCAACCTGATGAATGTAAGACCAATATTCACTCTCCTTTTAGCTCTGTTTTGGTCCCCACCAACTCCTGACAAAAACACCTGGCTCGTCACCAGCTAGTCGCTAACTTTGTTCATCTGCTCTTTGGTGCTAGCATAAAGTAGGTTTATCGGTGCCTTTTCACTGAAAACAGCTGCCTGTTGTGGGTGGAGAGGAAAACCAAAACAATGATCTGAAAGACGCTAAAAGGCTCCGTTGAATTGATGGAAAATGCAGAGCTGGTGTTGGAAGTAGGGATGTCAATGGTTAATTGCTAATCGGTTAACTACCGAGAACAATTCTGACTGGTTACCCGTCGGTCTATAGGTTAATTTACAGTCTACTGTATATGTTAATTTACCATTTAACAAATGAGTATTGTTAACTTTTCAATTCAGAATCGATGCGTCATGTCATTGATCGGTGAACCCGTGACCTGATTAAAATGCGGCAATAAACATAATTTTCTGTTGGTTTGTCACTACAAGTGACACTTCATCCTACACATAGTCAATTGATGCATTGTTAATATAATATAAGTCTGTCAATCGATTAGCGATTAATCGCAAATTAATCGCACATTTTTTATCTGTTCCAAATGTATCTTAAAGGGAGATTTGTCAAGTATTTAATACTCTTATCAACATGAGAGTGGGCAAATATGCTGCTTTATGCAAATGTATGTACTTATTTATTATTGGAAATCAATTAACAAAACAAAACAATGACAAATATTGTCCAGAAATCCTCACAGGTACTGCAACATGGCAAAATCAAGCCCAACAGGCAACAACAGCTGTCAGTGCATCAGTGTGCTGACTTGACTATGACTTGCCCCAAACTGCATGTGATTATCATAAAGTGGGCATGTCTGTAAAGGGGAGACTCGTGGATACCCATAGAACCCATTTTCATTCACATATCTTGAGGTCAAAGGTCAATGGACCCTTTGAAAATGGCCATGACAGTTTTTCCTCGCCAACATTAAGCGTAAGTTTGAGTGTTATTTAGCCTATTTAGTATGACATGGTTGGTACCAGTGGCCTGTCCTTAACTTTTCTAGTCTCATATGATGTCCGTATCTTCACTCTAGCTTTAAAACTGAGCCCACAAAAATCACAAGTTATGTTAATGCCTTGAAGAAATTTATGACGCATTATTATCACATTAACTTTGACAGCTCTAATAAAAACATTAAGTACTGCAGCTTTAAAATAACCAATACTGATTATATGACATTATTAACTTTCAGCAAATGTTTGACGTGTTCGTGATAGTCGCTTAAAAGCTATTGAATTGGTTGCAATAACTTCGCTCTCTTTGGCTTTTAGGTAGCTATTAGCAAGACTTTTTTTATATCACAGATAAAATCAATCTATTCCTTATTATTTTGACACATTCCCGACATTGTCTTTGACAAAACTTATAAATATTCACCTTGTTGTCTTCTTGACCTTTTTCATGGAAAACATTTTGTCATGTCTCAGTGGGAAAAGCACAGATGTTAATACTCACACTGGTCTCACTGTCCTGGCTCACTTGGACACTAGAATAGAACAGAGCCATCGTTAAGGTCATAAGTAACACTTGTGCTTTTCTGACTATAACAAGTCAAAATATCTGAGAAAAAAAAAGGGATGTTGATGCAGAATCTTACTGTTTTGCATAATAAATTCCTAGATAACAGTGACTTGCTTTCTGAAGGGTCACTGAAAGGTTAGGTTTTACCACTAGAATGCAGAGTTCCTGCATCGGTATGAGCGAGTCGGCTGAATAAGTAACGGTAATGCAATATTCCAGTGTCCTATGACCTGAATAACGAGATGTACACATTGGTACTGAGCCCCAGGATGACCGCCATGGGCGAGAGAGAGAGAGGGAGAGAGAGAGAGAGAGAGAGACAGACAGAGAGAGAGAGAGAGAGAGAGAGAGAGAGAGAGAGAGAGAGAGAAAGAATTATTGTCGACATGGTTTGTGGCGTTTGGCTTTTTGCTCTCTGTGATGGATTTGGTCCAAACCCTTGAGACACACAAATGAACTGTGACATTTATGACAGCTGGAGATGATGCCCACTGCCCTGCCTGCTCCATCTCACTCTCTCTCTCTCTCACACACACACAAGCCCAGTATGTTGCATCCTTGAACAGCTGTTTCCAGTTTCTAATGCTAATCAATATTACTCAAATATGGATATCCACTGGGTATATTTGTGATGTGTATTAGCATTATTATTATTATTATTATTATTATTATTATGTTACCATTTTCTTGCAATAATAAATAAATGTGAACAATTATTACAATGGGTTGAAATCATAGAAATGGTACAGGAGTAGAACAGACATTCTCATTCAAGTCAATGTAGCAAGATGGTGAGAGCGTCGGCCGTGTTTATGTGTATCGTTGCCAAACTAAACCGACTTACGGCAAATCGTGGACTCACTGAGGTGAGGTTTTGCAGTAGTGACTAAAATATGCAGAGGAATAATAACTTTACAGAGCTTAGAGAGCCAGAGTAAATGAGTAAAATTTAATAAACAACTTAATGTACTTAACTCAACTTAAAATACACAGCACTCTCTTTTTTTTGTGCACATAATATGTATCTATATGTATATGTTTATATATATATATATATACATGTTTGCATGTGTACGCATATATGGACTATGTGTATATAGATGTATGTGTGTATACTGTATGTATATATTTATATGTCTATGTGTATGTATATGTGAATGTGTGTGTATATATGTATGTATGTATATGTGAATGTGTGTAAAATACAAGAAAAAAAAATTAAAATATATACTGCACATATTGTGGCTGTATAATTCATGAGTAATTTGCAATAAAAGTCTAAAAAAAAAACCCAGAACGCTATGTTAAAGAAAAATTCAAAGTTCCTGTGTTTCTATAAGGCTACACGTGCCTCCAGTGACATATCCTGCTTCACCTCTCAGCTGAGTTGTTTGTGCTTGTAGGAGCTGACATTGTTTGTGTGCATGTACAATAAACATGACACTGCTTTGCTGCGATGTGTGTTCGTGTGTGAACATCTGTTACCCCCGTCTTTCACACATTATATGCTTATTTTGCTCTATTTCTTTCAGCCGTGTGCATAAAGGACAGCATATTAGCTATTCTAATGCTTGTGTGTGTACACTATCAAGACAACACAATAGTGTTTGAGGTCGCTTACTCACCCTACGTTGTAATACTCTCTGTATTCTCTTTGTGTCTCTCTCTGCGCTGTAACATTCCTGCAGGTCAGAAACAATGAAAGGTCTAATTTACAGCGTGTCTTTATTGCAGGATAAATGGGCAATCACATTATCACTGTCAGAACCAATTAACTAATTCATTTTAAAGATGTTTAATGTAAGCAGCAGGTTGGAAATAAATTGAGTCAGATGACTGTGCAGACATTCATAACTGGATTAGTGTATTGATCCGGTCGAGAGGATGTTGCTGCAGTCAGTAAGAAATAATTAGTTACAGTAGGTCAATTAAATCGGATCCTTGGTAGATGATAAAATGTGACGTCTCTCTAACCACTCACTACTTAACTAAACTGTTCTTAATGCATTAAGTCTATCTATTATGTGTGTGAAGAAGGGACTGGTCTTCCTACAGGCTGCAGGAAACAAGGCGACGCAAAAGTTTTTTTTTTTTTTACGTGCTGTCGGATGACATCACACACTTAAGGGCTCTAAAACACACGCTGCCAGCTCGCTTGTAACCCAGAGGAATCACATCCAGTCAAATCCCCGATGATGTCAGAACGAATTAAGTGGCAACACGCCTATCTGGGAGATCCAGACTCTAGGCTGTGTGTGACAAAGGCACAAGAGAAAAGAAAGAGACGAGAGAGAAAGAGATAGTTGTTATCTTCGCTATGATCCAGCTGAGTACAGGTGATGTCAGAGGATGAGGGAACTGGTTCCCTCCTGTTCTAACCTGTCGGTACATTTTGTCCGTGTTTTCGTTAGATGCTGTGACTTTCTGTCCTTTCTGTTTGGATGTGCGTCACTTACCAGTAAACCTGAAAGCATATTGTGTGTTGCGTCAAGCTTCGGAACTCCCTAACTGGGTCAAATGAAAGCTTAAAGCAGATCTTTTGGGCTGCAGCTTGTAGGAGGCGGCAGTTTCGATGCAAGCGCTGCCATGAATGTTGCTGTCACGATCGTTTCATTAAGAGGATTTTGGGGGAAACCTTCATTCTCGGATAAACCTGTTCTTGTTTATATCATCAGTCGATGACAGTCGAGCCGATTAGACTATTGTCAGGCTATTAAATGAGCATTATCGGTTGCTATAAGCCCCATATATGTGGGTCAATAGGGGCCTACTGCACCCTATAATAGCTTTTATCATCTATTCACATGGTAGCTCACCGAAAGGAGGTCTAAAAGAAGACAACAGCGACCTCTAGTGACCCTAGTAATTATGACAGGAGCAGAAGTGGAAGTCTGGCTCTGTAGTGTAGACGGCGGTGAAACTCCAAACTACATACACAAATCCCAGGGTTTACACCCTGGAGGCAAGGGTTTGCATTAGTTTTGCTGCCTAAACCTAAAGAAGTTGTAGTTTTGTTGCCTAAACCTTAAGAAGTTGTAGTTTTGTTGCCTAAACCTATTAAAGTTTTAGTTGTGTTGCCTAAGCCTAAAGAAGTTGTAGTTTTATTGCCTAAGCATAAAGAAGTTATAGTTTTATTGCCTAAACCTAAAGAAGCTTTTTTGTTTGTGTTCAAAACATAACGTTTCATTCAGTTTTATATGTGAGAAAGTGTATAGCGACCGATAACGGCTATTTAAGTCTGATAACAGTCGGATCAGGTGCACAGTCAGTGCTTTTGGGGGGTTATTTTGTGATAAAGTGTCGTAACTTACCCTGCTGTTGAGCCCACTCCTTTCAGTTACTTATCTTTTTGTATTTCCCAGGATGCTTTTTGACAAGCCCCAACAAGCCTGAACTTGATGAATTTCAGATGAAGCCTTTACCTGAAATGTCTGCAGGGTGGTCTACTCAGACTGCTGTTGGTGTCTTTACCTTTTCTGTTTTGGGTTTCATCCTGTATGTGAAAAAGAGAGAAAAGGTGAAACAGAACAGCAAAAACTGTTTACCATTGATGCTTTGAACTATTTTCTGCTGTCACATTTACCTGTTGATGTCCTGAAAATGTCTCTCAGCTACAGCCAGCAGTTAGCGTAGCTTAGCAAAAGACTGGAAACAGGGAAACCGTAGGCCTGGCTCTGTACAAAAGTTAACAAAATCGTCCGTTGTTCCCTTTATGATCTGGGTTAGACTGTAACATGGTATCATTATTGTTCCTCCTGAATAGAAACAGCCAGTACACACAGGTATGATTAACAAATGAATGCTATATTTCTCGAAAGATTTATTCAAACAGGACACATGGGCCAACGTCGTATGAGTGCCTATAGACATTTCAGCCAGTTAGTCAGTCAAAACTTTATTTATATAGCATTTCTTATGCATGAAAATTCTGTTCACATCCCGTCATCCCTAAAAAAAAAAAAAAAAACAACTCTAGAGAAATTTGAGTTACAGAGAGTGACGTCAGATTGCCCAGTCTGCTTTTATATCTATAAAAAGCCCTTATATAAGCTGAGTAGTCAACAAATTTCACAGCAGACAAGTGGTACAGCATACATATATACACAAGTAGTACATAGCAATCCAAGGCAGCCTATCGCTGCCTGTTACAAATTATCATGAAACAACGCATGATTTTTTTTTTCTTTTTTTTTTTGCAGATGCAAAAGCTGTACAAGAAATCTTCCTTTCGGCTAAAGTGTTGGCAAAGCACTTGGATACAATGCAATATCTTTTTAACATTAAATACATGAGTGCATGTGTACCGTACGATGTAACTGAAAAGATCACAAGCTTCAAAACGTATGACATCCTCTGGTGGTGAAGGAAGGTGAGCGGGCGGGCGGGCGGGAGGGAGGGAGGAGGGGTTGAAGGGTGCGCAGCCATGAGTCGAACATCTGGAAGCACTTTCCGTCGGTCAAATTTTTTTTTTGTTTTGTTTTTGACAGGAGCTTTAATCCTTGAAAAAACACAGTACAAAAAACAGACAGAAAACAAAGAACCACACACCATAATCTATATATTGCTAGGGATCATGGAGCCCAAGTATGTCTACCAGGTTGCATTCAGATAACCCGCGGTAGAATACTTGCATTGTTTCTTTTTATAGAGAGGAAGTTTTACAAACAACAGTCAGTTCGCTCGGAGCGGAGCGAGCGACGCCGTAGTCTGTCGTTAATCAGGAGAGATTGAGTAAACGCACGCTAAAGCTGATGATCCAAAAACAGTCTCGGGCATTCTCACTGTTTTGGATTGTTTGAGCATCAGTTAGGTGTACTCAGTTTCTCCTGATTCAAGGCTTTTGGTCCTGTTTCGTAACCACAAAAAGTTGTGGAACATTGTATGGAAGATATATAATTAGTGTGGCTCTATGTATGTTTGTGCGTCAAGTATTTACATCGTCCACAAACTCATCAGAGGCTTTTACAGTCTAATTTATTCAGCTTTACCAGCTGCTTTTCCATGGCAAGGGAGTCATAGGAGTCCATCCAGCATTGAAGAAAAAAAAATCCTGACCACAGGGAAATTAACACTAAAAGGTGTTTTCCGGCACATCAGCACGATTGTTTCTTGTGATCGTGGCACCTCTGATGCGCGCCTCCCAAAGAGCAAAGAGGATATTCGAGACTCACAGTGCTCGTTTAAACTCTGTTGGCCAAATCGTTGTGTGAGCCGCGTCAGCCGATGAAACTTGGGAGGAAAGTTGAGAAAGAAGTACTGTTTGTCCTGAAGGACTTCCTGTAGACTCCTGTAATTGTAAATCCCAAATGTTGCCATTGTGTTAAACCTCCAGTGCTGTTTGTTAACTCAGCCAGTGTATGAAAGGGTCTCGTCCTCCAAGACCCGACCACAACAATAGCTTTGATGTCGAAATTGTGCGATTCAGTGAGTCTTCCTCTCAGCTACAGTCTCACCATGCTTCTGAACGCTGCTTGTTTCAGTACATCAGAGAGATAAAACCCAGAATGAATGTTTTTTAGACGACCCGGATGAAATCCGAATGAAAAACAAGCGTCGCCGTATCAGCTGTGTCCATGCAACCCCATTTCTCTTTTCTGTCTCATCTCCTTCATCTTCTCCCAAGCCCTCTACGGAGCCTGATCTCTTAGCTCAGCTCTCCCCTCGGTTTTTGAGCACCCTCATCAGCACCCACCACCCTAAACTCCAAGGAGGGCTCCAGACAGACAGACAGTGAGATAAGGATAAGGGTGAGGACGGTTGGGCGCTTATTGCTTTACTGACGCATATTGCTTGTTTACTCGCTGTCATTCCTCGTTTGTTCTCAACCTCTAATGCATTCCGAGTGATTAAGGACAGACCCCACAGAATATTTTGGTAGGGCTTTTAGAGGCCAGAAAACTTTTCGTATGAAGTGACCCACTTTAAGTGTGGCGCCGGATAAAAGAGACAGGGAAGCCACGGAGAAGAAAACCTGCTGCAACATGGCACATTACGTACAGTGCGGCGCTGGCGAGAGCACAAGCCCAGAATGTGTTTGATGCACATTCACACCATGCATATCCCATTCATGCTTTTTGTATTCGTGATCCCCCATTCTCTGCTGATCCCTTACTACAAAAGCATGCCAGCAGCAGCTCCGAGCAACCACTCCAGCAGTGTTGCTTTGCAGGTTTTTTCACATCTTGGGAAGAGGTAAAGCCGCTGCAGCATCATCAACAAGCATTATATTGCTAATTTATTCTCTCCCGTTAAAAGTTTCACTCCGCCGCTCGCTTTATTTTGCTTGTGTACATCCACAGCTTCATAAAATTGAGATGCAAATTGAGGGAATTTTGGCTGACTGACATTTCTGCTTTGGGCGAAAAAAACTCCAAAAAATCAATGAATTCAAATACTAAAATCTCTCTTACATAAAAATCCACTTGGTGCAGTTTTAAAGCTTTAGTAGGCAGAATGTTTTTGGCATCATCGGGCCAAGATTCCATAATAACCTTATATTGTAATTCAAGATTTCTGAGAGACTTCTGCACCTCCTCATGGCTCTGTTTTCAGGCTTTAACAAATCTAGCCCGTGACGAGAGACTTTGGCCAATCACAGGTCATTTTAGAGAGAGAGTGTTCCTATTGGCTGTTCGTTCAACAAAGGCAGCTGTCAATCACTCGCAAACTTCTCATTTTACAGCTAAACCGTGCACTACAAGATGTTTCTGAAAACATTTGAGGAGAGAATTAGTCATTACAGTAACAGAATATTGATTCATATTTGATCAGCGCTGCCTAGTTTGACCGTTTGATCAAAGTTTGTGAGTGATTGACAGCTGCTCAGAGACGGCAGGCTCTGATTGGTTGTTTTCCTCCGGTCTGTGAAATCTTGCAGATGCCATTAGGACACCAGAGGACACAGAGGCACATTATTTTTTTCAGATTACCTGTCTCATGCACTACTGTCAGGATATAGTGACCGTTATAAAAATAACTTTTTTGAATCATATTAGCTCCATGTCTACCTACTGCAGCTTTAAGGTAGCAGCACATCTCCAGATGTGAATAATGTATTGCAAAGCATCTGGTCATTCATGATCCAGCCTGTGTTTGTGGAGTTTGTGCACGTTTTCCTTTCAGGTGCTCGGGTTCGCTTGCATGTGTGTGAGCATGGGGGTGTATCAGGGAGTAGATCTGCCATGCTGTGACTGACTCAGTCATTAATAATAGTTCTCTCTCCTCACAACACACACATGCTCTTCAGTGAGAATACCATGGTTTACAACAGCTTGGAGCACCGGGTACCAAACTCCAGACAAGTGCTTGGTACCCATCGCTCAACTCAACCCTTCCATGGACATGGATGCACAGAGGGAGGTCGGGGGGTGGAGGGGGAATGACAGTCTGCCAGGAGGCTGCCAGGAAACAGGAAAAGAGGGAGACAGAGAGAGAGAGAGAAAGAAAGAGAGGGAGAGAAAGTGCTAAATAGTGTGTGACTTCTGGTAAGCGCTGCCGTTTGATTAGCTTCCACCACCTGTTTGATGTGCTATAGCATGTGCCAGGCATATGCAATGCGGCATAGCTGGTGTCCTCACGATAACAAATGAAGGTGAATTCAATCAGTGAGTCAGACTGGCGGTTGGGCTGTTCTCCACAGTGGAGGAGGAGGTGAGAATAAAAGTGGTGTGGAGGTTTTAGAAGGCTGAAAAGCAACTGAAGCCATAAAAAAAAGCATTGAAAAAGTTACTTAAAAAATGTAATGTAATTTATTACTGATTGAAAAAGAGGTTACGGTAACACTTCATTTTACAGGTCTGCAAATTTCATGTTAATTAGATGATAATTAGCAAAATATTGGAAATTTCTTTGGAATTACTGCCAAATTACCCCAATATTTACCCCAAAATGTATCGAAAATGACTTTATTATAAGCATTATTTAATAATTATATGCTAAAATAGCATATAATCGTTAAAATAGGGCTAAACGTAAGCCCCGGTGACGACATGCAGCTCTCCAGAAGTCCACACAATGAAGCATCGGGGGTTCACACACCCTCCAACTCTGAGTCCTGAATGTGGCTATAGCAAGCCAGCAAAGAAGACACAACATGCAAATAACACGATTAACACTTAAAAAATTTGACCATTTTCATGCCAAAGAAACTAAACGTGTTCACTATTCGAATGCATTAAAAGCAAGAAATTACGTGGCTTTTACGTTTGGATGCTCGCAATTATTTACTTGTGGATGCAACAGTACTTCATTAAAGAGAGTGAAGTAAATTGCAGTGCACTGACGAGTGGTTCCAGCCTCTCAGATTATGTTAGCGTCGCAGCAGTAAACACATGCATCAAACAGCTGCGTTTAGGAATAGCCATACTGGGGAAAGAAGTGTTCCTGTAGCGCATCACTGCTTCTTTTTTCCTCGTAACACTTCATGATGTTAATATCATGAAGTGTTTGATTATGAAATCATGTCTCTGCAAAACGTATGGATCTGTCAGCTGAGTACAGTAAAGTCATGATTTACATTCAGACACCATCATTTTCTCTTCCTTCCTTTCTACGACCAAACGACTGTATCAATATGCAGTATTTGGCTGACATTTCTCCGCCTCATTTGTGAAATCTAGTGTGGAGCAGAGAGAGGAGGGGAGAACGCAATGACTTTATAACGACCTTTTCGGGATACACGGACTCTTTTTGCTTCTCTTTCTCGGCATCGTGACGCATCCTCGGTTCTCTTTAGAGGTAAACATCCACGGCGACACGAGAGGCTGTGAATGAAATGAGCGGCTCGACAAACCGTTACCAACAAGGGGGGGGGCTCGCTCATTCACTTCCCCCGGTTTCTGAGGATCAGTGGTGCGGAGTGTGAGTCTGTTTGTGTGTCAGTGGGGGGGGGGGGCCTGTGGTCTCTGACACTGCTGGGAACCGTCTGTAGTTTTTGACAAGCGTGTGTGTGTGGTTCAGATCCTTCTCATCTCATTTGCCCCTGGAATGAGATGAATAACCAACCCCCCTCTCTCCTCCGCCTCTTGCCCCCCCCTCGCTGGTATGAATTGCCAGGCTGATATCTCACTCTCCGGAGGTGCTGGAGGGCAACGGGAGCTGACAACACAATGGCATTGTCTCTGCTGATGGGGAGCCAAAGTCTTAAGGGAAACACTCCCTCCTATCAGTCCCTGAAAAAACAGTAACCGGGGATGCCGTCCCGCTTGTTAGCAAAATGACCAACATGCATCCCCCCCTTATTACCCTGCACATCCCCTCTCTCTCCGTCCTCTAGTAGCAGAGAGAGTGCAGGGGCGGAGGGGTTGTTTAGTTGAATATGTTAGTCTGGTCTGTCTGACTCATTGATCCTTTATCTCACTGAGGTTTTGTGCAAGTTAGACCACGGCTCTGAAATATCAGTGGCCTCCGCTGGGCCGCGTTCTGGCTGCTGCGCCACGGCCCCCCGCTGAAGCCGATCGCGGCCACTCTAGACAATGCTTTGTGATCCCACCAGACGTAGCTCATTTCAGAAGCGTTCCCATACGCGGCTCTCGCTGTGCTGTGTGATGATAAATCCATGGTGCTGTGGCAGCAGACGGGTAGAGCACATCTGGGCTACTTTGTGGGGTAAATAGTGTCTCTATGTGTGTGGGATTTGTGCGTAGTGGAGTGGTGCTACAGAGCAGCGCAGAGTGTCATTGAGGTGCGAAGGGGGGGTTGAGAGGAGAAGATGGGGGAGAGCTGTGCCAACACACTGAGAGGCCACTCAATTATTTAGAGGAGCGGCCAGGTTCAAAGAGTCACAGCCGCCACCTTCACAGCTCTGCTGCTGCTGCTGCTGCCGTTTTGACCCGGCGGTCTTAAAAGTACACAAATATCACTCACATTATTATTATTGTTGTCAACAATGATGAGGAAAATGTAAAAAAAAATTCAGATTATACACGATATTTGCTTTCTCCTCTGTCGCCATTACGGCTGTGGATATAAAAGATATCTGAGCATTTCTTTGAACGTTGCTTACAACTCCGCTTGTGTTTTCCTCTTCTGTCTATTCGCCCCCCCATGTTCAGACAGTGACCTCTGTCTTGCTGTTGGTGGGCAGTCCCTTGTGCTTGGGGTGCACGTGCGGCGAGTGGCCGTAGCTCAGCGGCTGCGAGAAGAGCTCGGGCAGCGTCTCGATGCTGAACTGCCTCTTGTTGGAGTAGGCTAGGCGCCGGCTGTTCTGCTGGTGCAGCGCCTGGTTCTGCTGGTGCAGCGCTTGGTGCTGCTGTTGCAGCGCCTGGTGCTGCTGTTGGTGCTGCTGCTGGATGGTGTGGTGCTGCTGCTGCCCCTGGATGCCCATGTGGGAGGCCACCGGGTGCTGGATGTGGCTCTTGCTGGGGTCCCATGCTTTGAAGGCCGAGCTGGAGGTGAGCGGGTGGGTGTTGGTCTTGGCGATCTTGGGCTTGGGGATCTGGGAGGCGTTGATGGTGATAGCCAGCGGCGCGTGGATGTCGGGCGGCGGGAGGAAGGGCTTGTCCTTGGGGTGGAAGTTGATCGGCTGGAACGTTGGAGGGGACTGGCGGTGGGTGTAATCGATCATCGGGTAGCTCTTGTAGTAGTCTCTCGCAGTCGTGTCTGAATGAGACAGTCGGGGAAGGGAAACAAAGGCAGAGACATGGTTAAGAAAGTGATAAAAGCAATTAGTAGTGAATGTCAACCTTCACCTCACACCTATATCTTTTCATATTTATATTAGGGCTTTCAAAGTTAACGCGATAATGACGCAAATTAATTTTAATGCCATTCATTTCTTTAACGCATTAACGCAACTTGAAATTTTTTGGTGGTAGCGGGCTCAGTTTTAAAGCTAGAGTGAAGATACTGACATCAACAGAAACTAGGAAACCTGTGGAATGAATTGATAAACTGTAATAATAATATTAATAACACTCTAAACTTATGCTAAATTTTGGCGAGGAAAAACTGGCATGGACATTTTCAATGAGGTCCCTTGACCTCTGACCTCCAGATCAGTGAATGAAAATGGGTTCTATGGGTACCCACGAGTCTCCCCTTCACAGACATGCCCACTTTATGATAATCACATGCAGTTTGGGGGCAAGTCATAGTCAAGTCAGCACACTGACACTCTGACAGCTGTTGTTGCCTGTTGGGCTGCAGTTTGCCATGTTATGATTTGAGCATATTGTTTTATGCTAAATGCAGTACCTGTGAGGGTTTCTGGACAATATCTATCATTGTGTTGTGTTGTTAATTGATTTCCAATAATAAATATATACATACATTTGCATAAAGCAGCATATTTGTCCACTCCAATGTTGATAAGAGTATTAAATACTTGACAAATCTCCCTTTAAGGTACATTTTGAACAGATAAAAAAATGTGCGATTAGTTTTGGATTAATCACGATTCAATATTTTAATCGATTGACAGCTCTAATTTATATACAGTATATCAACTGGCTAATTTAGCAGCCAATTAGCTTTGTTGTGTGTGTGTGTGTGTGTGTGTGTGTGTGTATATGTGTGTGTGTGTGTGTGGTATTTATCACATTGAGACACATTCTGACCCTGAACTTAGTCAGACAGCTCATCTGGTTAAAGTCACACAGAATCATCACATCACAAAACACACTGTATATCCACACACACACACACACACACACACACACATTCCTGTTAAATCTGTCAGATCTGTCAGGTAAGCACGTAAAAAGTAAGCCAAGGCTTAGACGATGAATCCTGCAGGGCGTACAGTATGTGTGCGCGTGCGTCCTTGAAGACGTGCGTTTGTACCATATATTATGTATTTGAGCTCTGAACCGTCTACGCACTGACCGTGGAGTTAAAAATACCAACAGCACCAGACAGAAACAAATAGAGGGAGTGAGGCTGAGAATCAAGAAAATAGCCGACCGAACGGGAGAAAATGGAGAGAGAGCGAGTGTCGAGGGAGGGGGGAGATTTGTTGGGAGTAAAAATAGAGCGGGTTCAGCGTGTCGAGTCAGATTAGTGTGAGCTCCCTGAGTGGAACTCGACTCTGCTGTTCGGTCATCACCACTCTGCCCTAAAGACACTAACAACCTTGTTTGCTTAGCCCTGTTTTATTGGTCCTTTTTCCTGGAGAGAAATAAAAAAAGATTCTTCTCTATGTTGCTTTTTTTTGTCTTCCTTCATACTTGTACACTCATTGCTCTGATTTCTGCTTACAATATCTTAACATCTGTCTTCCTCATAACATATCAGGACGCAGCTGCTATCAGCTTGTACTTGTACATGTTTATGACAACGTACATCTGTTTGTTTTTTTGTGTGTCTGATCTTATCATTAGTACACTCCTAACAGGAATATAATAATCAGATTCTATCAATAATCTGGTCAGAAGATGTATGACCAGTTGAGTTTAATTTGTTGTAATGAAAATCAATGAATGTGGCCAGGTGTTAACCCCCTGAGACCCACAATAGACCCATTTTTGTCTTTTTTTGGTGGGTACAGGGGTTCTTTAGGGGGAGATAGCAGGTCAGCAGTAGATGTCACATAGAAGTGGTGTACATCATCTGAAAGCTGAGAACCTGAAGATCAATTTGAGATGCAGCTCAGCACGGTGTGTCAAGATCTTCTTGTCATAAGTCAGAAATAAACATGAATGAATGTATGAATTATTTAAAATAGATTGTGAGAGTGTCAAAGGGTTTAGAACATTGTGATAGAAGTATATGATGGTCATCTCCATGCTCTATGATGTCTCATAAGTTGTTGCAGCAATTTTTGGGTTGATACCATTTGTTACACAGATTTGGTGCTGAATTTAACCATTTTTTAACACTCAAGAATTGATAAAAATGATCAATAATCTCTCCAAAATACCACATTAAGACACCAAGACCTCGAGGGACACCATAGAAAAAGCCATGCTGTGATTTGGGATCAAAAACTTTTGACATTTGGAGATTTCGGCAAGAACTGCATTTTTCAGCGTTTCAATGGCGAGCGCTTCTGTTCTGGAATCTGCTCAGAAACCCCTTTATTGTCAATCTAGCTAGGAAAGCCATCCATCCTCTGAATACTCTAGGTCTCTAGTTTGTGGCTGTAAAGTTTCAAGACGCTGTGATTATCCTAGAGGTCACTACAGGTCATTTTATACAGTGAGGTCAAATTACAAAAAAATGGTCTCACTACAATGAGGTGGCTACTACGGGGACTAAAAACATCACACATGAATACAATTGGGCTCATTGGATCCACAAGAGTCTCAGCTTTACAGTCATACCCAATTCATGTAATTCAAGACTGTTTAGGGACCCCAGTATGCAGAAATATTCAAATACACTATTTTAGAATAGGAGAAAATAACTGTATGGGAATAAAACTCCATGGTTTTACCTAAACTTGCATGTGATTATCATAAAGTGGGCATGTCTGTAAAGAGGAGACTCGTGGGTACCCATAGAACCAATTTTCATCCACATATCTTGAGGTCAGAGGTCAAGGTACCCCTTTAAATATGGCCATGCCAGTTTTTCCTTGTTCAAATTTAGCCCAACTTTGGAGCATTATTTAGCCTCCTTCCTGACAAGCTAGCATGACATGGTTGGTACCAATGGATTCCTATGGTTTTCTTATTTCATAGGATATCTATAGCTTCACTCTAGCCCTAACTTACTACAGTAGAGTCTCTGAAAGACAGTAAAGTCAGCGGGTCTCAGAGGGTTAATGCATGCATGTGTGACAGAAAGACCCGTACACTGGGCTCACAGGAATTTCAAGGTCTTCTGAGATTTAATGCAACTCAAAAATAAATCATTTGAAAGCATATTTGGGGTGCTGTATATTTAAACCACTGGACTGCTTGAGCTCTGTGCTTGCAGCTTAGGGCTTGCAAGGAGAGTCTTTGGACAATATTCAGATAAACACCACAAACAGAAGTCATGCATTGGCTGGCTGAAAACAGACTGCAGATTTATTGCTGTATTTGTTAGAAAGACAGAGTTTAGCAGAGGCCTGTTTGTCCCTCTGCAGCCACTGCTGTCAATTAATTGATAATAATTTACTCTAACCAAGGTGACTCAGAACATTTTCTTGTATTTGTATTTTCAGAAAAACACCTCGAGGAGAACTCTCACATTCGCACATATCAAGAAACTGTCCAGTGCTATCACAGTCAGGTAATTATTGAACACTTCAGCTGTGGGTCCGTTGTGTAACTCCGGGGCAGTTCAACAGCAGCTGTTAAGGGGGGAGACAGAGTCACCGCTAATCATTCAGTAACATTCTCCAAGCTGGTTCAAAGATTTAAATACAATCCTGCTTTTCTCAATGAACCATCAAATATGTTATATATATATGTATTATGTATATAATGTTTATCTGAAAGGCCAACTGGATATCTTCCCTCATAACTAGGGATGTGTATTGGCAAGAATCTGGCACTGGGTAATGATTCAATATATTGCCATATACTGCAATACTGTGAGCAAGGCGTAATATTGCGTTTTTTTTTTTTATCAGATTTTACTAAAACTGTCATAGTATAAAGAACACACTAGAAATGCAACATTTTAGAATAAGCAAAAATAACACTTTGTACTGCATGCAAAAACTGCATTGTTTTTTCCCAAAACTGCATGTGATTATCAAATAAAAAGGATATGTCTGTAAAGGGGAGACTCGTGGGTACCCAGAGAACCCATTTTCACCAAAATTTAGTGTAACTTTGGAGCGTTATTTTTCCTCTTTCATGACAAGATAGTATGACATGGATGGTACCAATGGATTCTTTAGGTTTTGAACTTTAGGGCGACTGGAGAGTCGGCACTATGCTTCTGTGACGCTGCCGTCGGTCGGGATGATTTTATCAGCTGTATCCGGTGCTTGAAGTGGGCCGGTACTCACTTCTACATTTTACACCTTGGCGTACCGTGACTTTTTCTTGCATACTGGCACTTCTCCCAAGCTGCCGGTACTCTTCTCTGCCCTCTCCATATCAGGTTCTCTGTAAGACTCATAACAGCGAGTCATCAGCGAACAGGCTGAGCTACGCATCGCTTGTTTCAAAAGAGAGCTTACCCTGGCTCTATTTATGCGAAGTTTCGCGCACCTCCAACCTATTTTCACTGATCAGAATCAAAGCTGTTAATCAATGACAGGTAATGACAGGTAATCAATATCACGCTCTCCATGTAACAGAGAGTGACATCGCTCGTAGTAAATCTGGACAATTTTTCACGCTCCATTTTGGTAGAGTTTGTTCAGTTGATCGCTGTATGTTAGGAACAGGTGTAAGCCGTATGAAGCTGTACGAAGGCTGTGATAAATAATAAAAATAATAATTTAATTAGTGATAATAACAGTATAGTTTTAAGTCAAAGACCTTAAAATTCTTACTGTATAAATTCAGAATGTGTCTCTGTATAATATGTAGGAGCATTCTGACTGCTCCTACAACCTGACTGAAGAGCTCACACACCTCAGCTCTGCTCGCATACCTGCCTGTCTGTCTGGCTGGTGGCTGTTGATTCCAGCCTATAGACAACCTATAATATATTATAGAGTGATACTACAAATAACACAGGAAAACACTATTAACACTAGGCCTATATAAAAACACACCAACATAATCCTATAATGTTCCAGTTGAAATATTATTGGAGTATTATAGGCCTACTATATAAAAGACGCATCGCCCAAGTATAATAATAAAGCAATAAAGCCACAGCTGATTATGACTGACACAGTATAACATGCTTAAAGAAATAATGAATAAATAGGAATAAGACACCGGCTGATACACACGCCAGCATGTAAATTAAGGGGAGTACCGGCATTTATTTATTTTCCACTTCAAGCACAGGCTGTAACTGCCGCATGAGAGCTGTGCAGAACGGCGGCTGTGACTTCCAGCAGAGAGGGCGGTACCCTGCTCTACAGCCAGGTGTTAGGTTACTCCTCAAACTGAGAAGCAGACAGCAGACTCGTTGTGACGGATATAATAGACAGAGAAAGAACAATTTAATTCATCACTTTGCTGTAATTGTTCAGAGATTTACGAAGGCATATTTCTTCTTCTTAAAGCAATAAAGTGTCACATTATTGATGTCTAAGAATGAGGAGAATGAACAGGAAAACTGCTTTGCTTTCATTTAAATTTTGCAAGCTAGGGATGAACGTGTTGAGGGATTAGTGTGTATTTGTGTCTGTGGGCTCCTATGTTGACGTACATGTGTGTGCGACTGTATGTGTGCCGGGCATTGTGCAACAAAGAACACATTAACATAGATTCTTCGCTCTTTGAAAAGGGAATAAGCCGCTTGATGTATTCGCGTCTGCGCATCTAGTTTTGGCAGCCTTTACCAGCTGATGTGAATCATTTGTCGTCGGCAGTATTGCCTAAAATGCAGGTTTCATATGCAGAGTGCTGCACAAGCCACGGGTTTTAAATACTAGTAGATAGATACGTTTTGTGCAGTCTGCTTCTTATTTTTCAGTTTTTGTACCATTTATTGATTTTGGACACCATGTCTCTCTCTTTGGTGTAATTCACTGCAGCTGATGCTACGGCAGCAGAATTTGAGAGTAAATTGGTTTAAATCTCTGGACAGGGCGGGAGAATCTGGGACGGCACAGAAACAATGAATTAAACACACCCTTCCTTCCCATAACAACTGCTGTTGCCGTCCATTTGAGTGTTTCCACACATGTTGCCAGCAGGAGCACCTGACAGCAGGCTCCTCTGTGACAGTATTGTGTGCCTTCCTCTCCATTTCACAGACTCTCCATCTGCTCATTCCTCCTCTCCCTCGCACTCTTGTTTTCCAATCTTTCCATCTGTATTTCATTTACTCCTTATACTCTTCAACAACATCAGCTTCTGCTCTCTATCCAGCAGCAGCAGCCTAAAGCGAGGCCCGTGGGCCCAATCTGGGCCACCACATTATACCTGCAGAAGTTGGGCCCTGGAAAGGAGTTTGACAATGTACCGTATTGTATTTGGTCCATTTTTGAATGTCATTTAAGCAGAGAAGCTGCTCAGCACAATGAAACTCTTCTTTATCTTGCCTTTTCTGTATGTCAATTTCAGAACTTTTAAGTGCAGTTTTGCAAACCCCCGGTAGGCTGGAGATTATCATTAGACACGACATTCATTGGCCACGATAACAGAACGATATTCAATTATGTTGAATACAGGGATTCCGCCAGTGTATTGCAAGCCCGGTGGACCTGAGATGACTCCATGGATGTATTAAGAGAACTGGATACAGCGTTGGAGGCGGGGCCCCGTTCATTACTATGAAAGTGGCTCATAATGCCAAAATGGCTCGACTTCCAAGTGGAAAAGTACCCGGATCTTCCGGCGATATTTCGCTTCCATTGGGCCCGTGGAGCAGGCGCAGTAGCGTCACAATAAAAGTCCCCCGTTATTTTGTTATTTAAAAG
>CAKAOI010029912.1:0-20884 GCA_916701655.1 Sebastiscus albofasciatus | reverse complement strand
AAAGGAGTTTGACAATGTACCGTATTGTATTTGGTCCATTTTTGAATGTCATTTAAGCAGAGAAGCTGCTCAGCACAATGAAACTCTTCTTTATCTTGCCTTTTCTGTATGTCAATTTCAGAACTTTTAAGTGCAGTTTTGCAAACCCCCGGTAGGCTGGAGATTATCATTAGACACGACATTGATTGGCCACGATAACAGAACGATATTCAATTATGTTGAATACAGGGATTCCGCCAGTGTATTGCAAGCCCGGTGGGCCTGAGATGACTCCATTGATGTATTAAGAGAACTGGATACAGTGTTGGAGGCGGGGCTCCATTCATTACTATGAAAGTGGTTCATAATGCCAAAATGGTTCGACTTCCGAGTGGAAAAGTACCCGGATCTTCCGGCGATATTCCGTATCCATTGGGCCCATGGAGCAGGCGCAGTAGCGTCCGGTCGGTCACATGACTCGCTTGCTAACTCCGTCTCCCAGCCCATGGCCCTGGGTCTCATTCACATGAATGCAGAAAGGGAAATAACTCTGGATTCGGTATTATTAGTGCATTTTACAACTTTTAGGACCTATTGATTTAAATAAGGGATATTCAAGTGTTCATACTGGGAAGTTTATTCACCTCAAAAAAATTATCCGCTGAGTTACAGACGTCTCTTTCCCAGTTTAAGTCTATAGGAAAAAGTATTTTTGGACCCAATGGCATCACGTGACGGACACCGAAGTTGTAGTACCGCCGTTTGGCCACTACGAAAATTAGCATCAACGACCGGTGCTCTTCCTGGGGGCTCGGATGATTCCCGGAAGGGATTTACGTCTCCATTACAACAGTTACCCTTTACTCAATGGAGCGTCTGTAAAACGGTGATGAACACATTTCATTACCTATATTCTTCACAATAAAAGTCCCCCGTTATTTTGTTATTTAAAAGCTTTGATAATGAAGCAGCAAAATCAGTAAATGTTGGGTTTCATCAGCAGCAACTAAACTGCAGCTGAAAAGCAAAATGGCAAAATAAAGCAGATATTTGAAAGTACAAACAGTGAAGTCGGAGATTCAGTTAGAAGGTACAAAAGTACTGAAAGCTGAACACACACCGTCTTTCTCTCTGGTCTCCTGCACGATTGTTTGAATATCATTGGCAATTCTTTGGTTTTAAACCAAACGAAAAAGGAGAGCAAGAGGCCGTGAACAAAGTGATTTGTAAACTGTGCGATAAACAAGTCGGGACTAAAGATGGAAACGCCAACAAATCTCCACACCATCTTAAAACTCACCATCCAGAATACGCAAGTCACTGACTCCCTCCACAGAGAGCAGCCGGACCAAAACTCCTCCCACGGTGAGCAATCAGCCCTCAATCAAAGGTAACGGAATATAAACAGTGGCGGGACTGTAGGAGGGCAGTTACTAGTCACCAGCTGATCGTTCTGATTTATTGATCTCAGCATGTCTTTGTGTAAAATAGCGCTAACTGTATATACATTGTGGCTACATCTGGGTATTGCAATGTATGTGTCTCCAGTCCGTAGATATTTATATCTACGTGCGTCTCTCCTCAGGTTTTTTTGGACGATAATATCGTGTAGTGTTTTTTTTCTTAACGCAATATCGTCAGTAGGAGAATTACAATATCGCCCAACCCTAAATTGGTTGTTATTTCACAAACATTTTTTGAACTTTCAAGGTCCTTTTTTTGACATTACTAAGTAATTGTGGACAACTTGCTGATCACATTAAACACAATACATATTTTGATCTGTATCCTTAACCTCTTAAACTCTCAATTTAGCTGTTATATTTCCTGTTTTTCCATGCCCTGCAACTGCTTGTTCAACACTTCATTGCAGCTATATGATGTCTTACACCGTGTGAAAGATTTAAAGCCCAGATGTCGTGCTCTTATAGCTGCACGGCTACCTCAAATAGAAATATGCTGCACCACTGCTGCACATTTCAGTATAATTCAGACTGACATATATGGTACTTAACTTTGGGATCTCTATTCCGCCTCATAAAAATACTAGTGAAGAAAGATTTTCCTCATTAGTCTCCACCGGTACTCACTGATCATTGCTTGTAAAGGAACCTATCCTGAAGTGCAAAACATTAAAATGAAAAACTTTGAACCAGAGGAGTTTCTTCAACTTCAAAGCTATCTTTTGGGGAATTTGAGATCATACAACCCAAACTTATTTTAACCATTCTGTGACCTGAAGCACATGCTAAAAAATGCAGCAACCACACTGCAAAAAATCTAATAATTTAATGTACTGAGTCTAAAAAATGTTTTCCCCTAAAACAAGTGATAAACTTTATCAGTAGGGCTGTTAAACGATTGAAATATTTAATCGTGATTAATCGCATGATTGTTTGTAGTTAAAGCGGCAGTAGGTAGAATTGGAGCAAATATGATTAAAAAAAGTTATTTTTATAAAACGATCACTATATCCTGACAGTAGTGCATGAGACAGATAATCTGAAAAAAAATCATGTGCCTCTGTGTCCTCTAGTGTCCTCTGTTGCTCCTAATGGCATCTGCAAGATTTCACAGCCCGGAGGAAAACAACCAATCAGAGCTGAGATTGAGCCTTGACATCTCTGAGCAGCTGTCAATCACACGCAAACTCCGATCAAACGGTCAAAACTAGGCAGCGCTGATCCAATATGAATCAATATTCTGTTAATGTAAAGCCTATTTGTCGCCTCAAATGTTTTCAGAAACATCTTGTAGTGTACTGTTTAGCTGTAAAATGAGAAAGTTTGTGACCCGGCAGCCATGTTGACATCAGTTGAGGAAATACCAAGCACCGCCCACCAGCCGGAGCAAACTTTCTCATTTTACAGCTAAACATATTTGATCAGCGCTGCCTATGTTTGCCTGTTTGATCGAAGTTCACAAGTGATTGACAGCTGCCTCCGTTGAGTGAACAGCCAATAGGAACGCTCTCTCTCTGAAATGACCTGTGATTGGCCAAAGTCTCCCGTCACCGGCTAGACTTTTTAAAGTCTGAAAACAGAGCCAAGAGGAGGTGCAGAAGTCTTGTTATCTCTCAGAACACTTGAATTACAATATGTTGAAAGGTTATTATGGATTTTTTGCCCAATGATTCCCAAAACATTTTGCTCTACTGCAGGTTTAACTCTAAAAAATAATTAAAAAATGGCTCTTGGATATTAAAAAAAAATGTTGTATCAAAATATGTATTTCAAACAGTGCTCAGGCTGTTGGATCATTGGACTTTAATTAAAGACTTCATGCAGTCTCGGCCCAGAATGTCCTGGCAAAAGCTCTTTCACACCCTTTTCGACAATATCCCTCCACCTTCTGTCTTATGCTGTCTTTCCTGGAGACCTGACACTCACCTGGATGGAGCTCTGTGGATCACACGCACAGTATTTGTTTGTATTTATAACTATTCCTTCCTCAAGATCAACCCAGAGCATCTAAATTGTACCATATAAGTTTATCTCTTCCTCTTCTCGCTTCATTCTGCTGGTTCATTCAAGTCTCTGCCCTCTCACTTTCTCACTCTCTAACCTTTCACATCTTTATCTGACTCATCTACCTGTCCTCCTTTAATTAAGATTGGTATATCAGAGCTGCTTGAGCCAGAGTCCTGCTGCTCCACCTGGCACAGGTTTGCCATCAGAGAGTCCCGACCTCTTTGACCTGTCACGCCCTTCTTCTTTTCTATCCTTTTTTTTCCTCTTTTGTGCTTACTACTTCCTTTTTCTCACATTTCACCTCTCATGTCTTGCTTGACACAATAGATTTTTAGAAAACAAATACGTGAGCTGTTAACAGCTGCATTAAGTCCCAATGTGTTTGTAAAGATTTCAAAGCAGCTCGGTCCAGATACCTGCTGTTTTAGCTGGCACATGGTCATCTATCCCACCCAAACTGTTGTGTGTCCTAGCCATGACTTTGTCCACACAGCCAGGATCTCTGAACCTGGTGCCTTGTTTATTGCCCAGCGAGAGAGCTGAAGCATGTGTGAAAAGATGATTGAACTGTGTGTTCATTTATGTTTCTCTCTTTGTCACTCTATAATAGGTAATAGGACACTGTGGGCCTCATGCAGGAAGTGATATAAGAACAAATTTCCTCTTAGTTTTGTCCGTATCCACAATTTGTTCTCATTTTGTTAGTACCCATTGATTTCTGGGATTTACCAATATTCTCTTATTTTTGCTCTTCCGTTATTTTTGAGCCTTATAATGAAGGTAACACCGCCTATTAAGTCTAATGCAGAGAGGACCCCGAGTGCAAACGAGAGGCAGGACATTGAAGAATCGTCTTGATGAGATTTGGCTGGAAGCTCTTTTCAGCAGGAGCTTCCAGTGTGTTTGTTCTGGAAATGTCTTTCAATTACTTTTTTTGTTGTTTGCTAATTTCTCGCCGCAGAAAGCAAACAAATCTGTCCACGCACTATTCAATTCTCCATTTTCCTCCAAGACTTTTCTTTTTTTTTTGATTTGGAAACCTACTGAGACACTCAAGACTAGCCAACGCTATTGAGGATCGGCAAAATTAAGAGGATGAGTGCCGGGTCGTAGTTGACGTAGGCTATGAAACACAGTTTGGTTGACTGAAATGTTGAAACTAATTTTGTTATTCAGTGTATATAGGCTAGGGATGCACCGGCCCAACTTTTTCAGTCCCAATACCTGGGCTTTGGGTATCGGCGGATACTGAGTACCGATCCGATACCAGTGCTTAATTAATGAGCTGTATGGCCTACAACAAACAAAAGTGAAAATTGAAATGCTGTGTAAACCTCTGTAGTGCATTAACCTTAACTTAAAATCATGTTTAGTTTCCTTGATAGAGAGCTGGTAGATAATGTTGTATTTGCAGCAATGTTTACCACAGAGAGCACTGTGTTTACTGATTTGATTGATGCTCAGTGTCTTTTTTCAGAGATGGCAAATAAACGCTTTAAATAAAAATATGATTAAATTCTGTCTCTCTTTTTTTTTTTACTCAAAAGTAATGCAGATGTTATAGTGGTGCTTATTTTAGCCCTAAGCATTCTTCCACTCTGACTGTATACAGCATGTCAAAACAACCTCTAGCAAGGTCATGCAGGACTATATGTACTAACGCCTGAGGCAAAGTTTTGTGCAAAAAAGTTTCCATTTGATATATATTTATTTGTTTTCCTGTCATTGCCATTATTTGTAATCCAACAGTGTCAACTTGTTGTTGCATATGCACGTGGGTGTGTGCACGTATGAATACGACGAGAAACAGAAAACGACAGAGAGAATAAAAGTGCAAATAAAAGAGAAGTTAGAGGTTCTCTATATTCGATATTCAGAGCATTATTATAGCAGCAAACAACTATTTGCTATGTAAAGACATAGAGGTGTAATGTCTACCTGAGCAGAGAATGAAGTCACCCTCCCTCTGTGCGTTGTAAATCAGAGCTTCTCCTTGAGCCGGTGCCGGCCATGCGTGCTTTTAGAGCATGTTCTTGCATGTGACCTTGCCCCACTGGCTAGCTCATGGCCGTTGCTCTGGACTGCTCTGCACTGCGCTGCACTGCGCTCATATGGTTGTCGCCGTTGTTTGCACTGTTAGCGCTGTTAGCACAGTTAACTACGATCCGCTGGCTTGCCGTCGCCATGTTGAGAGCCGTCGAGAAGCAATAGAAATGCTCCCAATCTCACATTTAGCACCTTTAAGAGTGTGTCAGCGTATGCATGTTGATCAGTGTGGAAATTAGGGATGCTAATTTTGAATTTTTTTTTTTTAAACCGATAACCGACCCTCATTAACCGATTATTAACCATTAACCGCCAAGATTAGTGCGTCGCATGCAGCGGTGCGGCAGCTGCAGTGTATGAGCACAACAGCCTACTGGGTCCCTATAGTTCACCCGTCCGGGAGAGTTACTGTAGCAGCCACGCTGCTGCGTGTAGTATTGAAGACACATGCAGCCACTTTACCGTACCATTTAATTTAGCTGCTAGTTTGTCAGTTGTGTGTCAGCCTGGCGTAATGATAGCGAGTGTCCGACAGACCGTGTGTACTTGGTTTATGCTATGTTCAGAGACATAGCATTGCTGGTGGCTTCGTGCCCGCCGTTGTCACACACACATACGGTCTGTCAGCGCGGCGTAACGTTAGTGAGTATCTGACAGACTGTGTGTGTGTGGCGGCAGTGAGTTTGGAGTTGTCGGTGGCATTATAACTAGCGTGTGTACAGTTTATTTGTCTGTGAATAAATGCTACAACTCCTCAAGACCAGAGCCAACTTCCCACATCTGCAACACTGGCTCAGACTCTCTTAACGTGGGCTGTTAAGGTGGACCAGCTTTTCTCCATTAAGTGACAAGACGCTTGAGTTTCGCTCAGCTTTTTAATTCATTTCTAATATTTCTTTTAACCGTTTAACCGATAGAATTAATTGGTTCATATTCTTAACGTCGGTTAACGGTAAAAACAGTTAATTATTAACATCCCTAGTGGAAATGTTGGATGTGTGTGTGTTATTGTGTTAAATATTAGGTGCATCATTAAGAACCAGTGGACCCACAGTGTCCCTGATGGCAGAAAGCACGACACACCAGAAATGTACTACAAAAGAATAACTACAGAGGAGTGCATATACGGTAGGAATATGTGTGTGTGTGTGTGTGTGTGTGTGTGTGTGTGTGAGTGAGTGAGTGTTAGAGACAAAAACAAAACCGAGGGGTACATAGAGGAGCAGTTCGTCGTCTGTGTGTCATCAAACAGACAGAACTGAACACCTACAGTAGACGTAGAGAGAGAAAGAGAGAGAGAGAGGTGAGAAAGAAGCATTGCACCTCAATGTGTGAGGGATTTGTTACTTTGAGATAGCTTTCAGTGAAATGTGGCTGACTTCTCACACTCATCACTGAGTGGTTGGTGGGGGGGCTGCTACTGCTGTAATCGGCCTGTTTCTCACTCACTGAGCAGAATAATGAGATGAGACTTTCTCGTTCCTGCTCTCCTTCTCTTCAGTCACTTTCCACACTCATTTTAGCTGCCATTTGTCTTCGTACTGTCTTAACTGATTAGAAAGTACAAGACTATTGTAAAGAAAAGATAGAAAACTCTTTATTAGGAATCACCCCTTGAGATGTACAATCTCGTTTTCAAGGGGGTCCTCAATGACAATAATACAATATCAGCACAACCAAATGTGACCAAAAAAAAAAACAAACAAACAACATAAAGAAATAAATATCAAATAATAAGACATAAATAATCAAGAGATCATACTCCAAGCAGAGCATGAAAATGGATCATTCATTCGTAGATTATAGGAAAGTATTAATGTATTAATGTCAGTAATAGCATTAAGTAATAAAGTTATAAAACATAATGGAAGACTGTTATTATGGTCATGTACAACTGATCCTCTAATAAGAAAATGGGGCATTTTTTAAAAAGTTGAACGATGATATGAATTGAATAATTTCAGGTAGATTTACAGGCGTTCTTAGCTATTGACTTACAGACTGCACAAACAGAAAAAAGGAGCTGTATAGAGTGTCCCAATTTTTACTGATAATTACAGGAGAAAGTACCATAAATGTTTTCTTTTAAATAGTGAGGGTAATTGAAATGTATGAAGTTAAAGATAAACTGCAGATAAACTGCAGCCAATATCCTTATGATGGGAAAGGGCAAATTAAGAGTAAAGAGAAAAGGATTTTGATGAAGAAAAAAATAAACCAATAAATTCTGTTTAATAATGACGGGTGAACAAGTAAGGGATAATATGCAGCCTGTCATTGATGTGAAATAAACCCCTTCAGAGCGACAAATATTTCACAACTCGCTGTACATTATCCCGCTTATTTCACGGCTACTTCCTTAAGTAATCAATAATTTGACACAAAAACAATCCGCCAGAGTCCGACATCAGATGTTATGTTGAGATGAGCTGTAAAAAAACGCAATACATATCGAATCGGCACCCAAGTATCGTGATAGCATTGAATCAGGAGATAGGTGTATCGTCCCAGCCCTACTAAAAATCAGAAGCCTGCTTTAAATGAAAAAGAATTTCGAGCAGTAAATATGTCTCTGTTATGACTGTAAACTGCGCTATTTGCCGTGTGAGAACGGAAAACTTGACAGACGTAACAAACGTGAGGAGGACGCTTAGGCTTAGCAAACAGTCAATCGATTACGGCTTTGTCCTTAAAAACTTTGGATGTGTTTTCCGAGTCTGAACGTCTTCAGCCACGATACGTCCTGTCTCTATTTGCATATTGTGTCAATGAACAGTACATGCACACGTGTCAAACTGTCGCTCCTCATCGTCGTCACCACGTCCTCATCTGTCTGCAGTGATCAGATGATAGATGGTATACGCGTGTGTGTGTGTGTGTGTCTATGGACATGTTTACGCTACTCTTGTGTGTCTATGCAGTATAGGAAGAAGTTTAATGTCTGTGTGTGTGTGGTGGGTAGGACATGTTTATGATGTTTATGTGTGTATTTTCTTAGTGCTAGTGTGTTACTGTGTGAGAGAGAAGCCAGAGGGCGAGCTCGAGGCCTGAACCAGTCGCTTCAAACTGCTACTGCTGTCCAGACTACTGTCACTCACCATCCACCGACGCCTAACAATGTTGTGTTTGTGTGTTTTGTCCTTTCCTTTTTAATTGTGAGTTGAGTTACCAGTCCTGTGTTAGTTATATTATCATCAGCAGTGAATTAATGCCATCATACCTTTTTCCCCCACAGCTGATTCACAGTTACTATTAACAGAAAGACGAGCTGACAATAACTGTCAGCCTTATAGTGGCTGAGCTGTAGGCTCATGACAATGACGAACCTGCTAATAACAAACAACTGACAACAGTGTGTTTTTTCATGCAAGGCAACAATGATCCTAATGTCTGCTTCCTTCAATACAGAACTTCTTCAGTTTCACAAAGCTTTAATAAAACAGATTATTTACTCAGTTAGAAGAAAAAAAGCAAGCAGCATACATATGGTCATGTATATACTAGGGCTGTTAATCGATGAAAATATTTAATCGTGAATTTAAAAAAAAATGATTGTCCATAGTTAATCATGATTATTCTCAAATTATCTGTTCAAAATGTACCTTAAAGGGAGAGTTGTCAAGTATTTAATACTCTTATCAACATGGGAGTGGGCAAATATGCTTGCTTTATGCAAATCTATGTATATAATTATTATTGAAAATAAATTATCAACACAAAACAATGACAAATATTGTACAGAAACCCTCACAGGTACCGCATTTAGCATAAAAAATATGCTAAAATTTGAAATTCGATGGCCACCTATATTTATTTGATATTTATATTTATTTGTTATTATCGCAGAAATCTCCTAATATATACGGTACATACATGACACACAGTATATTTAGTTATGTCTATTGGTTTATGTGCAAAAAGGCACAGCTGCTGTGTTTTGAATCTGCATGTAGCTGCTTATCTCCTGTTGTACAGTGACAGCTTTTCAGTGAAGTGTGTGATGTTTAGCTGATGTTACACTGATTCTGTGCTTCATGATGAGCCCGACTTAAGTTTCCAGTCTTGTACTTGTGCTGTTCATTTCACAGAGGACAGCTTTGCTAACAGCTTTTTCCTCTAACCCAACAAAGAAAAGGTTTTCTACATTTATGCATTTATAGGTAACTTTGGTTTTTCAACCTGGACCCTATTTTCCCATGTTTTTGTTTCTAAGTGACTAATAGAGACAACAAATTCTGAAATTGCTCCAGTATTGAGGGAGAGTGCTGTAGATGGCAGCTGCTCACAGGCTGCAATATGTTGCTATTGGGGCAAGCTGGCACCGTCATTTATGTCCACTAAAACTGCTTGTTTTTGCCATGACAGGCTCTGATTGTTATTATAAGTGTCTGACATTATGGAAAGAGTCTCACTCAAAGAGAAGTCTCGTTCTGAAGTCTGGCGAGGTGACATGTTGCTGGAAGACAACAATGGAATAGAGGGATACATCCATGGTGGAAACGTGAGCGAGACTTCTCCTTGAGCGGGACTTGGACACAATAACAAACAGACTGGATCAATTGAAAGGTAAGAAAAATGTCTTATTTCTCTGTATTCTTACATCATGGCTGCCGCGATCTAATAGCATATGGAGATACCTTATATCAGCCACAGCACTCAAACATGAGTCAACATGGTTGGATGAGAGTCAGACTCATGAAAAATCATTACCCTAATTGGTGCTTGCTCTCCTTTCCCACGCAGTGTGTGCATCAATAGAGAGACATTTAGCATTTATCATCATCCTGATACAGGTTTCTATATACTGTATTTGACCTCACTGACCTCAGTACGGTAAGCATAGCTCCGTATCCATCTTGTTATGTTCACATCACTAGTTTATTCCATTGTGTCTCCATGTAGTCCGGATGTGTGTGTGTGTGTGTGTGTGTGTGTGTGTGTGTGTAATCCTCCTCACCCACGGCCTTGAGCGAGGTGTACTTGTTGAAGCCAATTCCCAGGTTGTTGTGAGGGTGAGACAAGGCCATGGCTGGACCCAGGGGAGACAAGGCGGCGTTGTTCAAATGGTTATGATCTAAGGACCAGAGAGAGAGAGAGAGAGAGAGAGAGAGAGAGAGAGAGACAAAGTTTGCATTTAAATGTTGTACACGTAAAAAAAAATAATAATTCTGAAGTGTCAGCCAGAGAAAATGCAAATCAGTACATGTTTCCATCAACTGGTGTTATGAGAATATTCTCAAGAGGGAATAACAATATCACAAGTCCTGTGTAACTCTGGTACATCCTGGCCTTTTAGGACTGATTCAGACTTTCAAGTTTTTTTTCCTTTAAACGTAACATTTGCACACAGTATTCCAAATGGGACGTAAGATGCTAGTTAAGCTCTTTTTTAGGAGGATGGATGTAATGCTCCAGCTGAGGCTGGATAACCATTTGCGCATTTCTATCAGCCCTCATTACATAATGTTTCTGCTTAAATTAATGAATATATTCATAAAGCCTTTAGATGAGCAGGTTGCGCAGGAAGGAAGGAGACTTAATATAGGCCTACCGCTAGAATACACACACGGATATCTGACGAGCAAAAATAACATTCACAAACCTAGAACGTAAACACATACGGTATATGTCTCCTTACTTTCTGACAAACAGAAAGCAGTTTGGTTTCTTTATGAGAAATTATGACATTATGAGTCACAGTTTGATTATGTCAAAACTTTGCAGTATTACATTATGAAAAAGAAAAAAAAGGTGTGTGAGGTAGTCACTTCACATCACAACTTAAACGGATTCATCTTTAGGTGCTATATTTGTTGATATTATTGATTCAAATAAAATGTAATGTTTGTGTTTATTAAAGGGACTGTATGTAAGTTTTTACACGTAAAAACATGTCTTAATAGTTTTTTGCCAATGTGTGAGCAGGTTGTAATCTAACCTGAAAAATTAGACCTTTTTCATTAGGCATTAGGCATTTTTCAGGAAAATCCAGTAAATGTGACATCATGTGCGGTCGTGAGTGCATTTAATTTCAGCTCAGGGCTAACAGTGTGCAACCATAGCTAACGCACGGTAAGAAATGGAGTCCCCTAACGCCAACAAACGACCAGCCCCCACCACAACTCAGCCTCCAACACAAACTCCAGCACAAAAAAACAAAGTTCTATTTTGCAAAACGGGAATGTGACCGACGTCAGGCAAAAATTATCTTTGTGGGAGCACAGCAGAGCCAGTGCGAAGAGTGTGAATTTTATCTAAAAAGATAGAGTTTTCACTCTGTTCATCTCAGAGTTTTCATTGACATACTGTCTCTTGAGGTCAGAGGTCAAGGGATCCCTTTGAAACTGGCCATGCCAACTTTGCGTAAATTTGGTTGTGTGTGTTATTTAGCGTTCTTCCCAACAAGCTAACATGACATGGTTGGTACTAATAGATTCCTTAGGTTTTCTACTTCCATCTGATACAACTAGCTTCACTCTAGCTTTAAGATTGAGCCTGCTACAACCTCTGAAAGACAGAATAGTGGTGCCCGCCGCCAGGCCGTCGGATTCTTAAAGGTCCCATATTGTGAAAAGTAAGATTTTCATGTATTTTATATTATAAAGCAGGTTTAAGTGCTTTATAAATACTGTGAAAGTATCAAAGTGCTCAATATACAGAGAAATACACACAGCCCTTATTAAGAAATTGTGCATTTGAAACAAGCCGTTAGGATTTCTGTCCATTTGTGATGTCACAAATATACAATATTTAGACCATTACACAGTTTTAAACGTAAACATTCTAAATGTGTCCCAATTTATTTCTGGTTGCAGTGGATGTAAATAACATCAGCTCACAGGAAGTAAATATGGACCCAAACAGTTGCCAGGCAACTCAATTCTGTTGCAGTTCTGTTGCAATTCTGTTGAAATGCACTAAAACAGAGCATTTCAGACAGAGGGTAAATACAGGTGTATTCAAGCAGACAGTATGAGGAAAATTTTTAACATTACAGCATGTAAACGTGTTCTAGTAGAAACACAAAATACAAGTATGAACCTGAAAATGAGCATGATATGGGACCTTTAAGAGGATAATAGTTTATAAAATAAAAGATCGATGCTTCACGTCTGTGCATCGATACAATATTGCCACGGAAAATATTGCAATACTATGCATGTATCAATTTTTTTCCCCACCCTTAGAATGTACTGTACATAACCACCATACTACATGTGTATATCTTTGTTCCACTTTGTTGTCCTTGTTTTTAGCTGTATGTCTTTTCTATCTATTTTCCTGAAAGTTGTTGTGTACACACATGCTTAGCCAATAAAGCTGATGCCAATTCCAATTCTGAAAATGTCTCTAAAACATAAACTGTCTCCCACTGGGTTAGAAGTACACACACACACACACACACACACACACACACACACACGCATAACCAAACACACAAACCTGACACCCGCGTCCACCAGCCTCATGATGACTGAGACGCATCAGTGAGGATGGAGCGACGGGGAAAGAGGAGAGCGAGAGCGGGCGAGGCAGGGAGAAAGCCAGAGAGCGAGGGATGTGACACCAGCGCTGACTGATTGAATTAGAAATAGATCTTCACTTCCCCGTGTAATTGATATGCAGTGATGACACGCTGTGTGCGGCGTGGAGTGCAGGGAGGCACAACTGTGTGTTGTAATTTTATGTGTGTGTGTGTGTAAAATGTGGGTTGCTATTGTCTTATGTGAACCGCTGGTACCAGCTGCTCTCCTCACTCATTCATCTACCAACACTGAAAAAAATAGACATTTAATAAAGGGGCGTGACCCTCAAGTAAATAAACACAAACAAAAACAATATCAAAATGAATAAAGTAGGTTTCTGGGATCTGTTGAGTGATTACTTAATAACAGCATTTAATATAAGAGCTTTCGCTCTTTAAGTGTCCTACATTCAGATGCCATGTTCTCAAGCGTTCCTCTAGCAGGCCAACAACAGTGAAAATAATGAGACGGACAGGGAGAGAGAGAGAGAGAGAGAGAGAGAGAGAGATGGAGTGAAGAACAGAAAGATAGATAGTAGAGAGAGTTGAAGGCAGAGATAGACAGGGGGGGAAAAAAAATCTACTAATTGATGGAAAGATCCCTGGCCGGTCTCCAGTTTGACCACAGGGTTGTTCCTGGCCACCAGAGAGAGAGAGAGAGAAAGAGAGAAAGAGAGAGAGAGACAGAGACACAGAGAGAGAGAGAGAGAGACACACAGAGAGACAGAGACAGAGAGAGACAGACAGACAGAGAGAGAGAGAGAAAGAGAGAGAGACAGAGACACAGGGAGAGAGAGAAATAGAGAGAGAGAGAGAGAGAGAGACAGAGAGAGAGACAGAGAGACAGAGAGAGAGAGAGAGGTCTCATTATAAACCATGTACAGCTTGCTTTGACATCACTGTGCTAAATAACAGTCATGCTATTAAGGCGTGGGATGGGATAAGGATAATGGGATGTGGAAGAGATGGTGCGGATCATTTATTAGTTTTGTAAAGATGGAAAGTGCTGAATCTCTCAAACACTTTCCTGATTCCTCTATTTGTATCCAGAGTGAGTCAGTTAAACAAGTTGTAAATCAAATTTTCATTCTCCTTTTAGCTCCGTTTTTGGTCTCCACCAGCTCCTCAGGTTCTTAAACTTCTAAATGCTCCACTATGTTCACCAGCTAGTTGCTAACTTTGTCTATCTGCGGTTTCAGCCTGGTCGCACTAAATGGCGTACGAACGACACGGTAATTTATCATTTTGCGCGCAATAAGAGCGATGTTCTTGCTTTTGGTGCGTCATTTGTACGCCATGTAGTCTGTATTGACTGAAATGTAACTAGCCCTATGCTACGCTTAGGGCTAGTTACATAGTATAAAAAGTGAGGAGGATGGGTCCAACAAACAGGCCTTTCAACCAGGAGACCGGTGGTCCTGTCCCAAAGTGTTGAGTTATTTTGAAGTGATATTTGTCTTTTAGTAACATTTGTGACCTGTTTTCAGTACTTTTGTACGTGTCGTTTCTGTATGTAATACGTCCACTTATAGAGTCTATGATTGTTACTATAGAAATATTGATTATTGCAGCTTAAATGTTTGGGGAAGGTTTTAGTTGAATGTAAGATTGTCAATGAACATGATGGCCTCACTCAGGGCTGTCAAATATTTTTCTACATATGATTTGGGAAGGTGGGATTCCAAAGTCTCATCTTTTTGCGACTGAATCGAATTTCTCTTTGTGAACAGAGTATATATTTCCATTTTAAGACATCATTTTATGAGATCTCAGGTCACCAACCTGTTTTTATGTGTAATTCAGGAGGCTTCCTGCCTTAGTCACTTTGCTGCTATTCATACGACCAAATTGTAAGAGCGAGAGAGAGAGAGACAGAGAGAGAGAGAGAGAGAGAGAGCAGATTGAAAGGGAATAAATTCTTCCCTGTATTCTGTATTCTTGAATAAATTCTCTCTGAATGTCCTACATTTTCCCCGCGCGTGTGTGTGTCTTCATGGGTGTGTGCGCATTCTTTGATGTACTATAGTATGGAGGCCTCAGAGGAGAAGCACTCATAAGAATTCAAATTTATGTTTATTAAAGAGAAGAGGAGCAGGAAATGAGGACTTAGAGTATATGAAATGTAACTCGCAATGTGAAAACGGGATGGTGAGAACAGGAAATGTTTGGTTTCAGTGCACAGTATTAAAGGTATTGTGAAACCTGCGTGGATTGTGTGTGTGTGTGTGTGTGTGTGTGTGTGTGTGTGTGTGCGCCGACCACTTCTGTGTGTGGCATGTATGTTGGTTTTGCATATGCATGCTTTCCTACAAAGCATGCATTTGTTTTTGTTTGTATGTGTGTGCTTGCAAGCGTGTGTGTGTGTGACTAGTGTGTGCAGGCAGGCAGGCAGGCAGGCAGGCAGCAGAGCACCGCTGGGTGATGGCCTAATTCAGCAGGGCTCAACATCAAAGAGGCAGACTGCTGCAAGGGCTTCAGCCAGCCTTACTCTGACATGACTACTGTCACACACACACAGAGAGAGAGAGAGAGGGAGAGAGATGGATGGAGAGAAGAAGAGAGGAAAATAGATGCAAGGAGGAGGGAGTGGCGTGGGTGGAAAGGAGGGAGAAAGAGAAGAGACTCCTGTGTTGTTTAATGCATAAAAACTAGCAGGGAGGGAGTTGGGAGTCCTGCTAGCCACGCGGCCTAAGATGAGTGCACTTATAGAACTGTAGGGCACACTGGATGAACAGCCAAGTGGCGTATATGTCACATCATTTCATGTAAGCGTATGAGGGAAGCAGAAACAAGGACTGAGAGGGCAGGACAGGTCGGAGGAGGCCACGGAGGAGAACTTTACTTTGTGACACATGTTGTTTTGATTGTACTAGGGATAAGACATTTTCTATATGGGAATGTAACAAAGAATGAAAGTTAAGCACCAGCTGTTTAGGTGACTGGCCAATGTGCACATTAAATTATTAGAGCGGAAGCTGCAAAATCATACATTTGTCTTCACTCCCTGCATGCAACCAGCATTATCTCACAACTTTGAGAACTAGAATCTGTAGCAAATCTGAAGGATTTAGTTATTTCATTTTAAAAAGCCCCCCTTCAGCCAGTGGACCCAGTCCTGAACACGCATGCAGCACCTCCTCATCTCATGCTCACCCCGAATGACAGGCACACAGAGAGGGGCCGGAGACGGACAGGGTCGGATGTTTGGCGGCCCGCCGGGATTTGTCCCGGTGTGCCAGATGGCCAGTACAACACTGCAGTCACGAGAGTGGTGTTGATCTTCTCATCTAACAGTGGCTAAAATACCAAACTGTTCCTTTACCAATATGATTTGCACTCGTAGCTTAACATGTACAAGAAATGTGATTCCTAAACAACTTTGCATAGCAGTATGAATGCATGATCGCACACCTCAAACAATTTTGTGAAATTATGTCTGTTATTTTGGACTATGGGCAGCATGAATTTTGAAGTGGTAACTGGTAGGGGGCGTAAGAAAATATCGATAAACATGAGTATCGCGGTATTATGCTTTGCGTTACTGTATCGATTCTCTTTAACGCTGTATAGATTTTTAATTAACCTCTTAAAAATCGCTAGAGTGAACGTACTGGTATCATATGAAACAAGAAAATCTAAGGAATACATTGGTGCCATACTTGCATGTCGCAAAGGATCTTAAATAACACTCCAAAGTTATCTAAACATTGCCGAGGAAAAACTGGCATTGCCATTTTCAAAGTGGTCCGTTGACCTCTGACCTCAAGAAATGTGAATGAAAATGGGTTCTATGGGTACCCACAAGTCTCCCCTTTACAGACATGCCCACCTTATGATAATCACATGCAGTTTGGGCAAAAACCATGCAGTTTTTCGCATGCAGTACAAACTTGTGTTATCTTCATCTATTCTAAAATGGTTTATTTCTGTATTTATGCGTCTTGAATTGAATAATTGGGTATCACTGTAGAGCTCAGATGCTTGTGGATCCAATGAGTCCAATTGTATTCATGTGTAATGTTAGTCCCCATAGTAGCCATTTCATATAGTGACTTTTTTTTACTCAGATTTTATACAAATGTCTGACAGTTTCCCTAAAATTAGATTTAAAAAAAATTGCAATATATCACCTTTGTTACAGTATTACAATAAATCAGAATATATTGAATTGTTAGCCCTGTATCATGATACGTATCATATCACCAGACTCTTGCCAATACACAGCCCTCGTAACTATTTCCATTGCTCAGCCAGCCTTACAGCACCTGGAGTCAGTGTGAGAAGCTGATAGAGGTACTATTGACTGACATCAATAGTAACACAGCGTACTATGTCCTTGGCATTTTATATCTAATAATTTTAGAATATTTCAGTCTCTGAAAATAATTTTATTGTTAGATGCTGCTGCTACAAACATGCTACATTTGCTACAAAATGTAAAGAAAATACAACCTTAACCTTAGGAACATGTTAGGTAACTGCATACTCGTTGCATGTTAAGGCTTTCACTGGGTGGCATGTGTGTAACATATGGGCTTCCTTCATTAATATTTTTCTCAGTGTGCTCGCAAAAATGACACGCAAACATTTGTTTGAGGTGTGGTGAAGTATATCGTGCCGTGGTCCCTCTAAATCACGTAATCAACACATCTACAGAGCTTGAGCAGATGCTGCTTAGCTTCCTTCCTCCTATTCTCTCTCCATGTGTCTTTTTATCTTTAGCTCTCTGTATCACCTAGTTTCTCTCTGTTACATTTCCTGTCATATGCCTCTTCCTGCTCATGTCTTTCCCCCTTCCCCTCCCTCCATCCTCCTTCTTCTCTCACTCACCTACTTCTTCCTGTAACTCTTCTACTCTTTTATTCTCTCTCAGGGATTGTGAGGCAGGCCATCTGTTGTCTTGCAATGAAAGCAGTGTGTGGGGAGCACTCATCCACCTTTAATTTTTTAAATCCTCTACCATAACTTTTATTATAGTGGATGGCTGTGCAGATGAGCGTGAAAGGTTTGTTGAATCTGTGGCTGTGTCTGCACTGTATTTCTCTGTAAGAGTTCTTACTCATCTGGATTACTACATTTAACATGCAGTGATGTAATAAAATGTGCCATGTTGGCTGTCTTTAGTGGCAAAAACTGCTTGAATGTCTAACTTCGCGATGACAACTGGCACATAAAGCGAATGATGAAATGACTAGAAAGAGTTGTCGCCACCCGTTGCTTGCCCACTCATTCCCTGCTCCTCTCCTACTTTCTTTCTTTAGTCTCGTTCTTGTTTGTGTGTGTTAAATGGAGTCATTTCAGTACACTGATTTCAATGAGCAAGTCTCTCTGTCATCCCCCCCCCTCCTTCCCTTCTCCTTTTTCCCTCTCACACACTCTATTTGCAGGGTAAACGAGGGCTTATCCCGGGATAACACCATCATTTTCTGCCTTCAGCCCACACATTGGATGCATTGAACTTTGACCGTCTGTCTGCTCAGCACTTTACGTAATGCAGAGGACCGCTATACATCTACACACACAGAGACATGAACACACACACAGGGCTGGTGATAAACATGGGGATGGACAGCGCCTTTTACTTTTAAAACTCTCCTGTTGGAGAGATAGTTAGGGAAGGCGAAGAGAAGTGGAGGAGAAACAGACTAATAAAAGAGCTAGCAAAGTGAATGAAGGGCATAAAGGTAGAAAGGAATGAAGGCAATATACTGAAGGTGAATTGAGAGATGATGAAGCCATCTAATAACTGTCAACATGCTGCCAATTGTCATTTATTTTAAACTCAGAAACCATAAATTTAAACACGTTCATTTGTAGTGATACAATTTAACCTCAATTAAGACAATACTACGTGTATATATATATATAAAATATATGTAAATTCTCATGTAAATAATCAGAATCGGAAAAACTAGCTCCACCCTCCACCCAAACATTAAAGCTGCAATAATCAATATTTCTATAGTAACAATCATATACTGTATAAGTGGACGTAGTCACTGTGATGTCACCCATTAGTTACGGTTCTGAAGCCTCGATTTCAGTATTATGGCCGTCGCCATCTTGGTTTTTTGCAACCAGAAGTGACAAAAGAGGGCGGAGCTAATTGGGGCATTGCAATTTCTCTTAGATAAACATAAAGACATGTAAGGACTTAAAAATAAAGAAGTAAGTAATATGTAAATTATGAACATAATGCTACGGCATATAACACAATATATTTAGAGAAATATAAGTAAATAATAAAAATAAGAAATGAGAATATAAGAAATACGTACAAGTATGAGCATTAAAGACATACAATATATAACATACAACCACAGTGCAAATAAGTAAATACTAAATGCTGAGAAATATGATCTATTGAATGTGTTAAATATAAATGCAAGAATAGTATAAATATGAATTGAATAAGAATATTTCTTGAAAACAAGATGTAATGACGACCTCAACACAAACAAGGTCGCAGGATTTAAATGACCAAAGTCACACTAGAGTGGTAACATGATCCAAAAAGTTAAAGGTTTACTTCTAGAGGTGTCACTGTTGTTCCTGTAAAGTCACTACTGTTTTGTAAAAAAAAACTAAAACTAAAAACATGATTCCTACTGAATGGCAATATCAGTGAAATACTTCCATTATCAATCTATAAAGAATGCTTAAACCTGCTATCACTGATTTGTTTTTGGCCACTTTGTAGCAGCCAAGCAAAGCTGTAGCAGCTGTAAATATCACACTGATAAATATATAATGGGCACATAAAGGTTGAGATGGTAACATGTTAGCAAACGGTTCCCTACTGTATTCATCCAGCAGACATGTAGCAACGTTAGCATTTATTTGGAGTCATATTTCTGTTTTTCACTTGATGAATGTATTTCCAATATTCACTCTTTTAACTCTGTTTTGGTCACCACCATCTCCTGAGGGAAATATCATTGACTTTGTCTGTCTGCTGTTTGGTGCTGGGCAGATAGTGTACACTGGGTTTTATCATGAGTCTTTTTACTGAAAACAGCTGCCTGCTGTGGCTGGAAACAAGGATAATAAGAGACTGAACCAAAAAGAAGATGCTCAAATTCTCTGCTGAGCTGAGAGAAACTGCAGAGTTATATAATGCAGAGAGTTGTATATAATTATCTGTCATTTGATCCATTGTTAGTGTAAAAACATTGATTAGTGCGGCTTTAATTAAATGTATTACTTTCCAAGGAAGAATTTAGTTAGGTAAACATGGTAGATTACTGTAGTCCATGTAAACATTGTTAATGACATGTCACAAAAATGGGAATGACAGATGAGGAGGAGTAAAAGCTGATGAAGGGGAATGACGGGGAAGAGGGAGTGAGAGATGAACAGATGGGAGACGGATAATAGAGAAGAAAAGAGATGAGATTGTCCTTCTTGGTTTTCATCTTTCCCTGAATGTAGCTCAGCCATTTTCAGCACCATGGACAGAACCATCACGCGTCCCACTGAGATCTCAACTGTTTCTTTTCAGCACCATGGACAGCGTCATTAGCCTCAACACCATACCACATCCAACCCATCATTCCTTTGGTTTGACTGGACAGTTTTGACAGTAAAGAGCAACACAAAACATCGGGAGAGGCTGTTGTTTCATAGTAATCTAGCCTCTTCATTGATTGTTTTTTGTCTGCATTATTCCTCTCCTCTCTCTCTCCTTTTTCTTGCTTTTGTCCTCTTTTTTCCTTCTTTCCTTTGGTCCCTCACCTCTTTCCTGTTTGTCAAATAAACTGTCCAGTTAGAGCACACCAGATCCGTGTTCATCTAAATTTCTTATATCCAGTCTGGCTGGTTAATAACTTTAAAGGGACCGATTATGCTTTTGTGCTTTTTCCCT
>CAKAOI010029911.1:0-11193 GCA_916701655.1 Sebastiscus albofasciatus | reverse complement strand
TTCAGACAGAATACAGTTTAGACAGTTATTAGAGACGTGCCAAAAACACCTCCAGCTTCATATAATTATTGTAAAATGTACAGCAGACGTGAACAAACCGAAAATAAAAGCATAATTCTCTCATACTGCATCTATTCTGTGACATTACTCTCCTCTTTGGGCCTTGGCAGAGAGGTTACTTTAACATATCCTGTTGCTCTCTTTAATGTGACAACAACACCAACAGACATTGTGAAGATTAATATCTACAAAGCCCTCGATAAGGAGGCTGGAGTTGGCTCAGACCAGAGGTTATCGGCATCGGGGATTAATGGGACAAACACTAACACCTCAAATTTGAGTCAACACAACGCCGCAGTCTCCTTTGTATTCAGACACTGCACCTCGGCCCTTAGGATCACATTCCCCCGATCTCCTGCTACAAGCACTTTACCTCCAATCCGCCAGCAATTTCCTCAAATATAACAAATGCAGAATTAGTTTGACCCTGCAGCAGAGGGGATGGAGCCCACACAGTGTATATAAAGAGCTTTCGGGGGAAGCAGCAGGAGGAGGAGGAAAAAAAAGAAGCCTTTAAATGTTTTGTCCTGATGCCAATCAAAAATGAGACATGTTTTCCCCCAATCTAAGCGCTGTCAATCTAGCTGCGCAAAGCTGCCTTCGCTCAACGGCACTGCAGATCTTCTTATTTGCTGATTTAGGTGCATTTTCTCTGCCAGCCTGAAACTGTCTCAGAATTGTTTATTTTAAAACGGGGAGATACATCAAAAGGCTTGCCTTGACAAGCTAATATGACTGCGGGAGCCCTTGACACCAAGGGTACCATGAAAAGGAATGAAGAGGGGAAAAAAATGGCGTAGTTGTTGAGAGAATTTCTAATGACAGTATAAAGAGAAATGCAAAGTTGTTCACTTTCAGAATTTTTGGAGACTATTATTCAGCATTTTATTATGATACACTGTAAAAAAAGACCCCCTATCCCAACCGACTATACTGTATTTCAGGGGCTGTAGCAGGTTTAGTTTTAGAGCTAGAGATGGTCATGCGTCATCAGTTACACTGCGCACATGTTATACCCTGTGGTCTTAATGCTCAGGCTGAATCCGGATCATGATCGCCACCAAAATCGAATAGATTGTTCATTGTGCTAAACTCAACCCCTCCAAAAAATGTCATTGAAATCCATCGCAAACCTTTGGAGTAAACCTGATAACAGAAGGACAGACAGATAGACAGACAAACAAACAAACAAACCTTTTGGCCTTGGCGGAGCTAACTAGAAAACCTAAGGTATCGGTTGGAATCGGAATTGGTACCAACCATGTCATGCTAGATTGTGGGTAAGGAAGTTAAATAACGCTCCAAAATTAGGCTAAATTTTGGCGAGGAAAAACTGGCATAGTGATTTTCAAAGGGGTCCCTTGACTTCTGACCTCAAAATAAAATAACAATGGGTTCTATGGCTACCCACACGTCTCCCCTTTACATACATGCCCACTTTATGATAATGACATGTGGTTTTGGGCAAAAAAAACATGCAGTTTCTTGAATGCCGTATAAATGTGTTATTTTTGCCTATTCTAAGAATGGTGTGTTTGAATATTTCTGCATACTGGGGTCTCTAAATAGTTTTTGGAATTACATAAATTGGGTATCACTGTAAAGTTGAGGCTCTTGTGGATCTAATGAGTCCAACTGTATTGTGTAACTGTGTGATGATGTTAGTCCCAATAGTAGCCATTTCATTGTAGTGAGACCATTTTTTTAAACTTGACCTCGCTATATAAAATGACCTGTGGTGACCTCTAGGATAATCACAGCCTCATGAAACTTTACAACCACAAACTAAAGACCTAGAGCATTCAGAGGATGGATGCTTTCCTAGGTAGATTGACAATAAGGGGGTTTCTAAGCAGTTTCCAGAACAGAAGTGCTCGCCATCCAATCGCCAAAAAATGCAATTCTTGCAGAAATCTCCAAATGTCAAAAGTTTTTTATACTAAATCACAGCATGACTTTCTCTATGGTGTTCCTCAAGGTCTTGATATCTTAATGTGGTCATTTGGAGGGATTATTGATGATTTTAATCAATTCTCAAATGATTAAAAAAAAGGTAAAATTTAGCACTAAATCTGTATAACAAATGGTATGAACCCAAAAATTGCTGCAACAATTTATGAGACACAATATAGCATGAGGATGGCCACCATATACTTCTATCATAATGTTCTTAACCATTATACACATTTACAATCTATTTCAATAATTAGCCTAATTAATTTTTATTTCTTATTAATGAGTAGAACAACTTGACACAGTGCTGATCTGCATCTCAACTTAATCTTCAGGTTCCCAGCTTTCAGCTGATGGTCACCACTTCTATGTGACATCTACTGTTGAACTGTTATCTCCTAAAAAAGGCAAAATGGGTCTATCGTGAGTCTCAGAGTGTTAAATTAAAAAATAAATCAAACGATGGTATACATTTCCCAGATCTCAGAGGAAAAAGGAGCAGTTGTAGCAGATCAATCTGGTCAGCTATTGGATGCATGTAATGAAATATATAAATATGGCTCAGAGAAAAAGAAGAAATGTATCATATTATGGCTTCCAACAACAGCAACAGCAGAACTGAATTTTACATCACTGTGTAATTTATCCCAGCATGTCATTATGTTTTCTTTCCTGCTCATACAGACAGATCTACAGTTGTTGAAGAGTGATATTTTCACACAATAGGGGATCAGCGGGCATTAAAGATAAATGGGAAAGGCAGCTTGAACAATTTGAAAACTCTGACGGAGAGAAGGAAAAAAGAGGCAATTTGCACTCCCCATTTTGCTATTACCAATGCATGAGGCATGATACCAAGCACTTTCAGGAAAGTCTTGCAATGTTTCACCGTGGCATTTGGATAATTGGCTGGGGAAATCGTTTGCTGCAATTAGCAAATTAAAGGATTTTTAATGCTGCGTTCACTCTCTCGTTTCCCGGGGAGAGTGGACGCCAACTCCGCCACCCTCGCTTTTCAGCCCCTGCAGCAAATCTTCGTCCAGGTGACAACCTTTCAGAGAATGAGGCTGTAGCTTTATTAATACGCCTGTGATGTCACCCCCAGAGATTTCCAATTTTGCACAAAAAAACTCAGCCGACCAGACCCCTTCTGCGGCGAGGAGGGAGGAATGTCATGCTGCCCGGCTGGAATCTAAATGGCAGATATGTCCCTGACAATGCTGCAATAACATATCGATCAGGTGCCGTGTTAGAGGCGCATGAGCTCAATATAAAGTCTGGTGAAAATGCCCTAGAAAAAAGGCTACAGGAGAGAATTGAGAAGCAGGCCGTGTATTCAAATGTCAGCCCGGATTCCTCTACAACCTTTTGCGCCATCGAATGTCTCGAATATAAATGGACTGCTTCTCTTCTTTCACTATATGAATGGTATTTTTAGACCGAGGCTCTCGTTGCGAGAAAGTCTTGCACAACCGTGTATGCAAATCGTATCACATTAGGCCCTGCATCCCCTTGAAGCTGCATGTGATGATGCATACACTCAATTGCCTCTGACTGAGGAGTTCATTGAGAGGAGAGTGACCGCCCAGGGAGAGCTCAAGCAGGTTCGTCTGATGAGTTACTTCACGCCGCATTTCAGCCCATTGACGAAGCTTATCGGCATGATAAATATCTTCTGCCAGAGCCTTCAGACCAATCATCATCCCTTTCCTACGAACAGATCTGAAAGTGGAGTTCAGAGCCTTCCAGCTCCGTCACTGCGGGCCCGTTTCTTTATTCTCCGACATGTTGCTGCCACACAGCACAAAGTGCATGTCCTCTCCCCCCTAATCTCTGGTCCCAGGCCTGGTGTCACCTGTATTAGCAATGCATACACAATTTCCAAAATGAATTAACTGGTAATTATAAGAGAAGACTGTGCAGTGAGAATGTGATTACCTTAAGACCAGCAAATATTCAGTTTTCTAGAGAGGGAGATCAATAATGAAATAGATCTAATATGATACACTCTCTTATTAATATGGTGAGCCCATATGCTCATATTATTTTTTGCAGTCTACACATCTATTATAAGCCAAAGGCACATTTTTTTTACTGTGAATTAATTGCTTTTTTGGGCTCAATGTTATTAATCTTTTAATTTCATCAGATTTTCCATTTGGCTTCATTTCATTTTTCTCTTGTATTTACTTTTTTTTTATATTATCCCTTACTGTACCTGTTTTGCAGGGAGTCAATATGCAAGTTATAAACTAACTCATTGCTTATCATTGATTAATTTTAACCTATAATTGTGTGTAAAGACGGCTGCTCTTGCATAGTTGCATAGTTGAATGAAGTTACCGGTGCAATAGGGACATTCACTGAAATTGTACTTCTTTGCTGTTTTTTGATATTGACATGTCTAATAACTGTTGGAGCATATAGAGATGCTGCAATGTAATTTATAGCTAACTGTAGGAGTGAAGTGGAGTGAAGTATAATTACATTTTTATTGGATTTTTCACATTTGGAAACAACATTTGGCCAGTTATAACAGTTTGGCCTGTATAAATATATATAACAAAAAGTTGTCATAGGGGTATTTAGACATATTGTATGTATTGTCTCATATATTTAAATAATATTCAATAGTTAAATTAAGTTATTCCACATTTCAACAGTTAATTTATGTGTTCAGCATCTTGTTTCATGTAAATAATCCACTACAGTAAGCACACTTGTAGAAACATAAAATGCAATAACTGTGCATAACATAATACGCAATGTAACTGATGTATTGTAACAATCTGCCTTGTAATAAAATCGGTGAGTGAATAAAATAAGACAAAACATTTAGTAACTCAACATATATTGTTACAAATTAAAATTGAATGCCATAAGGTTCAGTCTGTATTTGATATTTGCATTTCAAGTCTTTTATAAAAGGAACAATCTGCAATCATTGGTTTGAATTTGAATGGCGACCCATACACATGTAAATACATAAGGCACAACTGAATTGAATTGCACACCAGGATGAATATACAGTATACAGTATAGTGCTGTATATCAAATACATACTGGACCTTAAAGTATTAGATTTCAATTTGTTACAATATATGTCAAATTATTACATTTTCTATTTACAAAAAAATGGTACTTAACTCATTATGTAACAAATTGCATCAAATGTAATAACTAAAATGTATTATATTATTCACTCAACATTTATATTACATTATAGGCTGATTATTATATTATCCACAGTTATTCCATTATGAGTTTCTACAAGGATAAGCATTACACCAATTTCTTGTTATACTCAGAGTTTGACAGCTGAGTTTTATGCATCTGACCCCAGGTTAAGTCTGTCTTCACTTTCCAGAGCTTTCAGAGAGACCTTGTGAGAACAGCACACTCTACCACAGAGGAAGCCGGAGCGTTGGGGGGTTGAAGGGGCGGGTGGAAAGGCCCGAACCCAGGTGTCAACTGTACACTTGTTCTCTGACTCCCATCTTTCATCAGAGCTGGAAAAGCAGTAGCTTTGTCAATCAGTCACAATCAAGTAATTGCTGGGCTGGCGCATTCAAATCACGGCACCGCTGGAGGTTAATGAAAATTGCACCTTTGCTTGACATAACATCCGATCCTGTTAGCTGTGTCGAGCAGAATCCTTAGGCAGTGTCGAGTGGATTTCCCCGGAGAGCTGCTGCCACCTTTAAAAGGCAATATGTGCTTAATCTTACCTGTCATAACACGCGTACCTGTATTTGTGCTGCATAAAAGAAACATCCAATCTCTAATAATGATGACTGACATTAAAGTAGAAGTAATAATGAAACTAAAGGAAGTTATTTTGTTACATAAAAAGTGATTTGGATTATGTTTTGATGAAGCCGTCTACTCGTATGTATTGAGGTTTGTGTTTTAGTACAACAGACGTTATGTTCTCAATGAAACACACGCCTGTCTGCTAATGAGTGAATAGGAGAGTTTCTGGTTGAATTACACACATGGAGACAAGTCGTGGTAAAAAAGATGTACATTAAATTAAGCTATGATCTGGCCTCATTTATCAACTTCATAATTTAACAGTGAGGCTACATAAAGTGGTTTCCCTTCCTGATGACTTGAGGTCTTACAGTGCACTCAACAAGTCCTCAAAGCTAAATGCTAAATTAAAACTCATAATAATGAATGAAATGAAATTAATTAATTTATATATAATGATTAAATCAAATAAAAATGAATTACCTATTACATTTCATCAAGGCAATTTATTCAAGCCAGACAATATACAAATAATATAAGACCAGGAAGTGGCACTGCAACATTCATTCGGAAACAAACGAGTGCTGGAAGCTTGGTGACGTGGCAAGGCTAGCAGAGCTTGGTCACCAACCATTCAAGAGATATACCAACTGTTCAAGCTTCCTTTTCGGTCTTTTTTTTTCCAACAAAGGTCGTTTCATTCAGTGGTTTGCAACGTGTCAATGACATACATTTATGTGTTGAAGTGCACCAAAGGCTGGACTCTACTATGCTAAACTAAGTCTGATTTTTTTCACTGTTTTAAAGGGGACATATCATGCTCATTTTCAGGTTCATACTTGTATTTTGGGTTTCAACTAGAACATGTGTACATGCTTTAATGTTCAAAAAACACATTATTTTCCTCATACTGACTCCCTGAATATACCTGTATTTACCCTCTGTCTGAAACGCTCCGTTTTGGCGCATTTCAACGGAGTGGCAATGGAATTGCATTGTTAGGAAACAGTTTGGGTCATGTTTACTTCCTGTCAGCTGATTTAATTCACATACACTGCAACAGGAAATAAATTGGGACACATTTAGAATGTTTATGTTCAAAACTGTGAAAGGGTCTAAATATTGTATATTTGTGACATCACAAATGGACAGAAATCCTGACGGCTTGTTTCAAACGCACAATTTCTGAATACGGGCTGTGTGTATTTCCCTGTGGATTGAGTGTTTCGATACTTTCACAGTATTTATATAGGACTTAAGCCTGCTTTATAATAAAAAACATGAAAATCTCACTTTCTTATAATATGAGACCTTTAAATCCTGGTGTAACTGGGCCTCTAGGCAGAAAATTGGATAAATACATACAGTCAAACAGATAGCTGATGCTTCATGTTTGACTGCTTATAAATTGTGCAGTAATTGTGCAGGGCTTAGCTAATGAGGTAAGGGTAGGCATATACAGTAGAGGGTGTCGACACACTAACAGTGGTGGCCGTTTCTGAGTCATTAAGTGCTGCTGTAATCGTGCCATTACGCTGCTCATTACGGACAGACTGTGGCATAATCTCCCACAGGGCCGCAGTCGCCACTCAATTCCATTAGACACTGTTTCCTGACTGGGAATCATCCTCGCTCACTACTCCTAATGACGAACCCCTCGCCGATTCAAAGCCCGGCTCCTCTGACACTGGCGTTCTGACTGGAAGCAGGCCAACATCACCCTCTGAGACCGTCTTTCTTTCAAGCTTACAGTAGGCTACAAGTAGATTATGGATGAAGCACAAATGAACACATTCACTGGCTTGAGAGAGGACTTTAACTGGTGACAGCCGACAGCGGCTGACTACATGGGCAAGATCCCCTGTCTTGTAGGCTTTAAGCAGGATATATTTGAGACAGGCTCATTTCAGATGAAACGAAGCAATAACTGGAGATGAATGCAAAGCAAACCTGCAGCAAAAGATAAAATTCAAACAAAGACTCATTAGTGTGTAATTCCTTTTTTTATGACAACTAGATCCCCGCTATTAGCATGAAAGCCATATTTTTCTATTTCCTTTTCTTTTCAAAAATTGATATTCACTTCCAGTCTGGTCAACAGTTAGTGCTGGCTGTATGCACCGCACGTTCACCAGCAAGAGAAAAAAGAGAAACAAAGAAGTGGCAGACAAAGTCTAGCCCTAAAGAAATAAGATATTCAGGAGGGATTTCTGTTGACTTTGTGCTTACAAAGTTTCTCAAAAGAAAGAAAACAGCAGTTGTACTGTATGTGTTTAAGTCATATGTGTCAAATTTGGATTCAGACCTTAATGCTGCTTTAATTGATATTTTTATAACAGTGTATCAAATGACAATGTGAAAACAATGTGACAATAACTCTTAGTGATGAAACTACAGATAATTAACACCTGAATTTGCAGCATCCCTCGGCTTTACAGAGTTTTATAGCAAGTTTCAGCTAATTGTTTAGCTGTCCAGTCTGTAACTTTACTGTTTTCGTTCATTCACACAGCGTTGTTTACAGCCACAGCACAACAGCTGTTTTCAGTTAAAGAGCTCTAAAAAAATAACACTGTACACAACCTGCTCAGCACCGAACAGCAGGCAGACAAAGTTAGTGATTAGGTGGTGAACATAGTGGAGCATTTAGCAGCTAAGAGCAAGATATTTCTCTGAGGAGTAGGTGGAGACCAAAAACAGAGCTAAAAGAGAGTGAAAATTGGACTTTCATTCATCGGGTGCTGCTCAGTCTGAAGTCTGAAGTCAGAACTGCAGCATCTCCCAAAATATGATTCTCCTAAGAAGCATATAAAAACATAATAATAAAAATAAGATTTTGACTGATTTATTAGAAGCAAAAAAAAAAAAATGAAAGAGTATAACCACTTGGTTTAAAAAAGAAAATAGTTCATTATTTTCCAAATCCAAATAATCCAAATAATCTCTCCAATTAATCACAGCCATCCTAAACAAAATATATTTAAAGTTATGCTGCATACAAAATAAAACCCTGAACAGAAAGAAAGAAAAACAGTGGCACCTGGCAAATTTACATTGCTCTTTTCATTCAATTTACTCCCAGGATCTGTGTGAAATTAGCATCTGATTTACTAATGTGGCAGCTAATTATGCAATCAGTGACTGGGGCTGCCCTCATAAGGTGGTGGGATTTGTCGGAGGTAGGTAAACTCAGAAAATGAATCAGTTATACTAAAATAGAAATGCACATGAATTAAATGCCGTTCCAAATAACAGCCACAACTCTGAAGGAGAAAATCATCATGGGCATACTTTACTGATGTAATTACAGCAATAGTTTTATGGTAATCTATGCAAGAATACAGGTGAATTTAATTTTATCTTCCCAACCATAACCTTCCTTAAATATACCTACGCACATCTGCACCTGCAGGCGGAAAACTGACCTTAAATCCAGCAGAATGCACAATCCACCATGCTTCATTATATCTGTTGTTATTGTTATTTGGACAAATCTCCCTTAAATGAATATGCATAAAGGAGAGAGGTAAACCGTGCTTCCAGGCAGGAAACACATCTGAAATGAGATGAAACGGATGCAAAATATATATCTAGTCCTCAGCATCAGTCAGAAGAGAGAGAAAACGCTAAAAATATCCATATCATAACATACATAACTTTACTTTATGTCAACGGAGCCCTTGATGTGCACTCGCTAATGATACCGCTTCCATACAAGACTCCGCTTTGACAACAAGAAAAAAAAATCATGCTGCAGAAAACTTCTTCCCTCCTTCTGAAAGAGAAAACAGCTGTCAAAAATATGCGACTGTGAATCACATGTTTGCCAAAAAAACCTCATGGCTGGTTTTGTTTTTCCTCAGTTGAGTCGACTTCTTTTTTTTTTTTACTTTCCTGCACTGCAACTTTTGAGCCCAGCGTGAACTCAAAACTTAAGACAGCTGCCATTCGCTGACAACTATGAACATTTCATCTTTCCGCAAATCTCCCGACGGAGAGAGAGTTCAGTTTGCCTTTCAACACCCTTCTCTGTGTTTAACCTCAACTGCTTCTCTGGTTCTCTCTCATTGGCACGCCCCGCTGCTCTCGCCCAGGTTGGATTCCATAAGATGTGAGAGTTTTTGATGAGAGCAGCGTTCGCAGTGACTGTTACTGCAGCCTGTTAGGATGGAGGTGAATGCTTCAGATAAATTAACCACCTCTGGATTAACTCATTTTCAACAGCCTTCCCGATGAGAGAGTGTGAAAAACACACTGAGATTGAGAGAAAAAGATAAGAATCGTCGGGTTCTGACGCTCCATTTTTGCATTCTTATCCAAAGCGTTCAAACTTGCTTTCGCCATCCTCTCTTAGCTGCATAAAGTTGTTGTAAATTGCTTGTTTCTACTTCCACCTGATTAGTGCTGGCAAACAATGAACAAACAAAACATCTGTACGGATTTTTTCCCTTGTTTGGTGTGTGCGTACTGCTTCCAGGAAATAGCCACAGCCTCGTACTTGGAGTCCTAAACACTCACTTTCCCCTGCCTACTCTGCTTTAATAAACTTCTAAAACTAACCGCCGGTGATATATGGGAGCATTACAAACTAACTTGTGTTATAAAGCTGAACTTTCTAGCGAACGGCGCAATAAGGTGACTGACTGACAAACGATGCCTGATGCTGAAAAGCCCCCAAAACGTTTGCTGTATAAATTATTTACAGGTCGAGACTTGGTATATACAGAGGCAACATAACATTCAGACATCTCTGCACTACATTGGACCCGTGAGTATAGGTGTACGTTAGTGTGATTTGATCATAGTTGACATCCGTAAGTAGCAGTAGCCTGTAAAAATTCACTCACAAAAATGTCACTCAAAGAGTGAAAAGAAGAACTTCACAATGAGGAGCTTGAATTCAGGTTATTGGAGATCAGCAGACGGAACCATACCGTATTTAGCAGTTTCAGTAGTGTTATTACTGGACCCCAACAAATTAGGAAATTACTAGAGCTGTCAATATCGTGTCATTGTAGTACCATGGAAGAAAAGAAGAGGGAAGGGTTTGACATTAAGTTAGAGGTCAAAAAATGCAACCCGGTTGAATGTTTCTACAGTCGACAAATACACTCACCGGCCACTTTATTAGGCATACCTGATTGCTTGTTAACACAAATAGCTAATCAGCCAATCACATGGCAGCAACTCAATGCATTTAGGCATCTAGACATGGTGAAGACGACTTGCTGAAGTTCAAACCGAGCATCAGAATGGGGAAGAAAGGGGATTTAAGTGACTTTGAACGTGGCATGGTTGTTGGTGCCAGACGGGCTGGTCTGAGTATTAAACTGCTGATCTACTGGGATTTTCACGCACAACCATCTCTAGGGTTTACAGAGAATGGTCCGAACAAGAGAAAATATCCAGTGAGCGGCAGTTGTGTGG